>JAOPJI010054356.1:0-14500 GCA_027122695.1 Merluccius productus
AGTTGAATTTTGGTTGGACTTGCTGTCTTTTTGGTGACGTAGTATTGTGGTTCGTAAATTTGAATGTTTTGTTTCATGTATTGATTTGGCATATCATAGAAGAAACTAGGGTAATTTTCACATCTCATTTCATAGTGAGGAACCAGTAAGTCAAAATCAACAGTACTCTCATCTGCTGTATCACAGTTCGCTGGTTTCGCACCATCTGCAAACTTGGCGTCTTTAAAGTGGATGGGACAAACAACTGGAGAACATGTTTTTGTTGAGAATTTTAGTTTTTTTTCATTATCTATAGATATTGCTACTTGCGGGTTTACCAACAAAGCTAAATTTAATACAGTTTTGATTTGGTTAATAATGTATGAATTACGTATTGGCAACCCAAAGACTTTTCCTCCTTTCTTTTGATCGTCTGCTTTAACGGCAGCTGTGTTTGCGCCATGCGATACGTATATGTATTTGGTTCTTGGCGAGAGTTGATTGAATGGTACCTTAGTGTCTTGTTTGTTACAAGCGGTAATGAACAATTTGCTATCATTATTTGTAGTTTCGCTTCCTGTATAGTCTGTGATATCTGCAAAAGTAACTGTAGTGTCTGGCGCCGCAATAATTTCTGTTTCATTAGATCTCATGATACGACACATTTTATCAACAGTATAAAGCGACCCACCAAGGACATGTTTGAATGTTGGCACTTTAGTTGTACTATTATAATCGATCTGATACGTAAGTGTTGTTTGGGCTGGTGCTGGCGCTGGAGCAGCAGGCGCATTGTCAACCGAGAAAAGTGAGTTGATCAGTAAAACTAATAAAAAATGTATAATTGGTTAATATTTATAACACAACTTACGTAATAAAAAACCCACAGGTATACTCCTGGACATGATTAAAATTATTAATGCAATCGATAATAATATTTACCAAATGAATAGGTATTACGTGGGGAAATCCCTTTTCGAACACTTAAAATATTCAGATGAATAGACTTGATGTTATATATGCTCTATACAAATTACTAATCATATTAACTTTTCAATAAGTTAGGCTCTTTGAATTTAGGATAGAGCCGGACAACAGTATTTAATTTAGTACCCTATAATATTTTGTGAAATAATGAATGTATGCGACGAAATTCATTATGATTTAAATCAAAATGTCGATGAAACTATTAGCGACAAAAATAGGGCATGCTGAGCACGCCGTGATTTTTTGATCAAACAAATCAAACGACTGAAAATAAGTTTTATTATTAGTAATCACTATGCTCATTAAATATTATTTCACAAAAATAAAAATTTAATAGACTAGAATACAAAATATTTGTGAAGAGAATAAAACACGTACTTATATACACGTGTAATGACAATAAATCAATCTATATTACAGCAACAAAATAAATAACCATTGTGGTATTAAAAATAGAGTGAGTAGAATTTATACATAAGTTTTAACAATACATTTTTTTCTAGAATCCACACTAAAAAATACAATTAAAGTATGCCCATCACTTGGAAAAATAAACCAAATTTGCAATTATTAAGAATACATTCAACTATATGCTCGAAGTATTAGTTGTTCTAAGCCGATTCTCTAAATTCTGCCGGACTTTCAACTGATTCCGATCTATATTTTTTGGTTCAAGACGCATATCAATTTATGCAATTTATTCTGCCGCATTTGAATCCACTACTTTTTACAGAGTAAGAAGCATAACTAATTGATCTAGTATTTATGATAAAAAAGTTGATTCGTGTTGGAAAATTTAAATACAATAACAACCACAAAAGTATTTCTATCAAGTCTTAATGTGTAGGAAAAACTGACGAACTAACAAGTGTTTCTTGAGAAGATTGGCTTAAATGAAGAAACCCCAAAGTTACACCTCATACGTGTGCATTGAAACTAACCAGTGCAACAAAAGATGCGCAAAAAACAATGTAAAAAGTATCAATGTAGACGTTTAAATACAGAGGGCTTAGCTTTGGAGATACGATCCATGATGGTGGATTTGCCAACGCCGTTGACAGCAAGACGACGACCATTCCCACCGAAATTGAGTCGTTCTTTTAACGAGTTGGAAATATTCAACTTGTTCTAAACTCAAATATCAAAGAGTATTGAAATAAATTAATAACATCATTGTCGACTACTGACGCTTTTGTATTATCTTGATCATGTGCATTAAACTTGCTAACGAACTGTCTTCCACTAGGCAACACAACGAATTCTTTAGCTACCTTTTTGGGTTGTTCAGCAGATTGATTACTGCCTATCGTGGCTACATAATTGCAATAAAAATGTTTTCATACTCAGTATGAAACTACTTGAGTTGGGAAAGTTTAGTTGGTCTGATGACGTAACTCTATTGGAGATGCTCTGTGATGGCGCGTAGGACAGTCGACTCAAAATATTACTGCTGTTTTTAGTTGTCAACGATAACCCTCCTATTGTTTGCCATTTCAACAGCACATCGCCAAAGGATTACGTACTTGGATTGGAGTTGGCAGGAGCTGCGTTTTTTGAAGGAGTATAAAGTCTGGAGGCACTGCGATACGTAGTCTGTGTGATCACGTTGGTAGGTGGAGTTTCCAAAGGAACCGGATCATTTGATATCTTTGGTTTATTCAACAAATGGGCCAAAATAGTTGAGATATTACCATTGCGATGTTCTTTACTTCTCTTAGGATCGCAATAACATCGCCCATAACACTCACGCCGAGTTCTTTCAGCAATTCCTATGTAAATTCATTGGACGATACCGACTGCAAACAACTTTGTTCAACATGTCCATCATGCCCATGTTCATTCGGTGCAAAACGAAGCTATTTGCGTATCTACATGGACGAAGTGTGCATCGACATTAGGGCTTTATGGTTATTACTTGACTGCGTGCGTTTTTGGTATGTTGCACGAGCAGAAAAACGCATACCATTTGTTTCTTAGTGTTGCTGTAGAGTCTGCGCCCATTGTTATTACCGTGGAACTTAAAGTTCGCTGCTGGAGTTGATTTCGGGACTGTATGACCGCGCACGCGCATTAATGTGACGTTGATTTTCAGTGTAATTTGGATTTTTGAGCATGTTCCACATTGAGACGTTTAATTAGCTACTTTTCGTCGACATAGGCCATGCGACTTTAAAAATTCAGTTAGTTCACTAACCGAATAGTGTAGCTACGTTTTATTCAACACTATTAGGTTACCTAATTAATCTACAGGATTTACTGGTTCCAGTAAACTCGCCGTTTTATACAAAATCCTGACTAAATTAGGTCATTTTAAATCGTGTTTCTTCACAATTGGCTCTTAAGATTTATCGTTTTAAATAATTCCTCCAAAATATTACGCAATGGCGTGTTTTACAAAAGTAAACTTTCAAATTGTGCACTCTATCCAAAAGTTTGCACGTTAACGCAAAAATTAACACTTAAAATGGGTTGAATTTTAGTTTCTACGCGTAATTTTTCAACTACCGCCCTTCACTGCTGAATATATTTATTCTCAGAAGGCAATATTGCTAGTGATACTAGGACTGCCGTATGAAGATTATCCATTTCAATTTATTTTCTATTAAAAATGCACGTGGAATTTAATCATAATCATGAAATACCCAACAAGTAAGAAGTGAATGAAACGTAGATCACATGTAAAAGCTTTAGTGGTCTAAAGGTAAATATTTTCGAATTAAAAATATTAAAAAGTTGTGGTGTTTACATGAGTACAACATGTGAGTGAGTCAGTCACACAGCGATAATTCTATTGCATACTTACGTGAAAACCCCAAGTTGAGCCAGCACTACTCAAGTACAAAACATGCGTGTTAAAGTCAATCAAAGCTACACAAATATAAACATAAAGGATTAAGTTTAAGACCCAATCTGAATATTACCAACAATAACTATGAAACAGAGATAAGTATGCTTTAAAAAGATAACTCTGGGAGTCAATTTAGTTTTTCAGTGATCCCTCAAAACTCAAATAAAATTCCCCCACCCAAAGTCGGCAAAGATGTGAAGTAATAAGACGAAAGTGGGAAATAATCGAATGTGGGGAATGTAGAGTTGCACCCGAAAACACAGACTAAAACGTGCCGATACTATGGGGATCGTCTAAATTGAAATCACCCACCAGCACAGTGATGACACTGGAAACAAGGGACACGGCAAATGTCGTACAGGATTTGAGCCCGATGTTGACCGCAGTTATCATATGGCAGAAGGCGCTGACGAAATAGCACAGGCTGGAAATGAGCCTGAACAGCCGCAAAGAGGTTTCTCTGCACGCGAACTTATCTTCACCACGCTAAGAATGTTGGCCATCTCGATGGTCGTGCGATATTTGGCCGGACAATTTTTGCACTCGTCGAAACCTTCTCAGCCCTCCACCCACTCACAACCTTCCGTTGATCAGCTTTACCACACTGGAGACATATATGTAATTAGCCGCATGTGTTAGTTTAAATAAGTGGCAAAATAACTGTTTATAAGCCGTTTGGAGTGCCTTAATAAATTGTACAAATAAACAACTCGCACTGACATGAAACCCATTAGAACGTGTGGGTGTACTTGTTGGAGTCGGACAGCACCAGCAAAGTAGTGACCAAGCCCAACCTGCTGTGGAACATACCGAACCTAAAATTTGGAGATTACTACGGCGGACCGCACCACAATTCAACGTACACGCTGAATTATTCGTTTGACGTTTCGCAAGTGGGTTTACGGTGAACTATGATGGTGTAATCACAACGTAGAATCTCGCGAGAAATGGCAGTGTCAGCTTAATGACTTGCATCGTGAAGAATGCGAATACAGCTCCGGACTTTTCGAAAAACACCGCCACCTTAGACGATCAACATTGTCAACTAAAACGTAAATATCTAATTGAGCTAGAGTAGACGAACAATTTGGTGTAGAAATCAGCAGATATCAAAAATTCCGCGTTGACACCAAAATAAACCTGTTGAGTAGCAGAAACACTGTAGTCGACGAGGAGCACCAAAAAATCAGCGATGAACTCGTCCAAATGTACAACAATTCCTTCGTTTCGTACTGGCACCCTTCAATCTCCATAAACACCGTTTTCGACTTGCCCCAATTGCCAAGCTCGTCGATCCCCCCACCCATGGACAAATGTACGCGCTCAACTCAACCCGCTTCTCATTCGTAAATTTAGTCGTATTTTTCAACAAGGATCGATCCAAAATCTACCCTGTGATATACTACAACAGTTATTGGAATTACCACTCCGACTATTACCCCATATCCAAATTTAACAAGTACGATTGTGTTACGGCGGTGGTGTGTAATTCGAAGTGACTAGAACGCTCAATCTCAACATCACATTTTACCCCGTGTCGTTTTTCAAGTGGCAGTTTTACATTGCTCAAAACGAACAGCACCAATGGTCGTTTCTCCAACAAAACACTCCTACTGAAATGGACGGGTTGAAAGTATACTACCATGTGGCCCAGTCAATGTGTTGCATTTGTGATATATATAGAGAATGCTGCTAGAAACCAACTTTTATGTGTTGGTTTTGACCATCGCAGTGTCCATTTTGCACAGTGTTTTTGAGTTTCTCGCCTTCAAAAATGGTATTTTGACCGTGAACTAACTTCTAACCGTTCATCTCACATGCAGACATCCAATTCTGGAAGAACAAAGACAACTATGAAGGCATTTCTTTGCGCTCGGTGATCTTTGGCATAGTTCAACACCTCATCGTACTGCTCTATGTGCTGGACAACGAAACCAACGTCATGGTCACTTTCGGCCTGGGTGTGGGGTTGTTGATTGAGATCTGGAAACTCAACAAAATCTTCAATGTGCACCTTGTGCAGTACTCCTCCCGCATTCCCATCCCGGTGCCCGTGTTCACCTACAAATCACTCTCCTACTCACAGTCCAAAACGCACGAGTACGACGCGGTATCACACTCCTCCATTTACTCGTTTGATTTGCGTTCATCACACTAATTGTTTTGAAGATCGCGTTCAAGTACCTCTCTTTCGTGCTTTTCCCGCTTGTTCTGGGCTACGCCGGCTACTCGCTCCTCTACAACACACACAAAGGTTGGTATAGCTACATCCTGAGTGTGCTCTACGGATTCCTACTGATATTCGGCTTCATCATGATGACGCCTCAACTCTTCATCAACTACAAAATGAAGAGTGTGGCCCATCTCCCTTGGAGGATGCTCACCTACAAGGCGCTCAACACCTTCATCGACGACATCTTCGCCTTTGTGATCACCATGCCAACGCTGTACAGAATCGGTTGTTTACGAGACGGTACTTCCGCATAGATAGATGACTGTTTTAAGAGTCCGTTGTTAGATGTGATCTTTTTGATATACCTCTATCAACGGTGGATCTACCCCACCGACATGCAACGTGTGAACGAGTTTGGGGTGAGTGGAGAGCAGCCCGTTGCTCCCATCGAAGGTGATGACCACCCGTCACAAAGTGAACACTCGCACGAGAAGCAAGATTAGCTGCTAGAGTCTCGTTAGTTTCAACAAATACAACGCGTTTTATCTAATATGCGCGTGCGCGAAATTGTCTAATGCGAAAAGTGATCGCAATTGAAGGACTACCACTGAGAATCTTTAAAAACGCAAATGATAACTGTGTAATTATTATAGTTATAAGCATAGCACTCAAATACTTTCTGTAAGAAATATTTAGGAATTGATACAAAACTTTTTCTAACTAAAAAGTATTATTGCCTTGTCAATAATATTGATTTTGTGAAATGTTGATATCTATTGACTGAGAATTCCTTTAGGTTATTGTGCGTCCACAAGTGTTGTTGTGTTATTTTCTCGATGTAAATTTAAGCAACACAAGTCTTTAATTCGAACGTGCGTTTTGAATGAAAATGGCGCGTAAACTGCAGAATATTCTAAATTTGCTGCGCGCTCATCCAACCCGTCGGTAAACTGCATTAATTTTTTAAAGGAAATGTTGACTTTGGTTCAATATAACTGTGCGGGAACATGAGAAAACTAATAATGCGACGTTATTCTTATACAACCCCCAAACTATGCAAATTATGTAACTCATAAATTCACATATTGTATTATTGTTGTCACATCAAATTATTAAAAGCCCAAAGAATGGCAACCCTGCGTTGAACAGCATTTCAGTTTTATTAGTGCCATAAAAGATACAACGAAATTGAAATGACTGGCGCAATAGCCGCGTCGAAGGTCGCGTCACGAACTCTAATAGTTTAACGTTGCACCTTGGTCACAGTTGTCTTCTGAAGAATAGTGACGTGCCACGGTACAGGCGTCCCTAAATGTCAGTTAGACCGATATGGTTATTTTCCATGCACACATAGGTTTAATGAGTGCGTTAGAATTTTTTAGTTTTTCCTGATGTATCAACACCACATACTTTGTGTTGTCAAATTAGAATAGAAAGCCTGTTTCCTAACCCAACTGTTCGATATTAAAACAACACGAACAGTTGAGTAATTTAAAAAATTGTTCATTTGAATATTGTCATTTAACTTAATTGTAAAAAAAACTAACTGATGATATTAAAAGTATTGCATACGTTCGCTTTCAAGTATCTGTAACATTCAAAACTGTTTTTGAAAGGATATCCAAAGTCTGGTTGAGCGATCCTCAATCTAAAGTAGGTTAGAGTGTGTAGGGCGTTACCTTGGTGGGAGATCACCTTGATCCGTTTACCATCATAGCAGTTGTGACGGTTTGTAATGGGTAGCAGCTGTAGACGGAAACCAGCTATTTTATAATGTTCATGTGTCAAGTGTTATTATTGTAGGGATATGAAAAAAGTAGTTGTTGAAAATTTAATAAATATAATGATGCTTATATGCCAACTACTACTGAGAAATATCGTTAAAAAAGAGATGGGCTCGTTACCGCACTCCCGAACCTCAGAACGGTCTTTATTGGATGTTTGCCGTCAACGTCAGTCTAAATCGATGAGTTGTGAATGAACAGTGAACCCACTTGATGATACATGTCTCCTCAGTAAATGCAATGAACTCAAGTAGATCAGCGTGCTGCCTGCGACGAACCATGCACAACCCAGCAATGCAGAGTAGAGGCCGGAAAAGAACCCGGCGATCCCTTCATGCGTCCAAATTTCACTCACTGAGCTAGATATGTTTCTATGACGATAATAGATCTTCAAGTTCAGCATAACACCACCTACGTATAAAGGTTTTCGTGGCCAACAAATTCGGCGATCGTTCTTGTGGCAATGACTAACAACAAATTGATCATAATGTGCGAAATTAATCAAATGATATTTGGACAGAACGTGAACACACCTTTCAAAGGATGACTCACAGTGGTCGATAGCATGCTGATGATGAGCTCTTTCTTACACTACCAACATTGAGCCCACATGAAAGTCCAGTGTGCATTACTTTGTTCAATTCGTACATGGTTTCGTTGTCCAACAGTGACAGCAACTAAACAGGTTGGAACTAGCACAAAACGGGTTTGACTGAATACTGTTGAGTTGGGCAGTTGGGTTTTGGGTTCATCCTGTTCTGAATAATGCTCTTCTATAGCTTTCCCATCGCCACCTGTGATACATGGTAGTATGCAACTGTCGTAGTTCTAAGTTGTAACATATTCGTATTGGGCACCACCACGAGTTACAGCATCTAGCAAGTATTCCGCGCATATTTTGGTTAGTTCGTAGCCGACACTACAAATCATAGTGTAATGAAATTGCATGTTAAATTTTATTATTCAGTTGAATGAATGTCATAAATGTATAGTGATGGTAGATTGGCAATTTACAATGGAGCGAAACCGCGATACACTCCCAAGAATCCGTCAACTTCCCGCACATATGAGCCTTCGCGTAAACACATTCAGAAATTGTTATTTTGCAACACACATAGACAAGTTGTTACCGTAGGTTAGCACATTCGGCAAGTACAACCGTGGACGACCACTGATGGAACTCCCAACGGTGGGTGGCAACGGCTCATACCCCAACTACATCAATTGTAATTTCCATACACACACACAGCACAACAGAGTTTAACAGCTGAAGTGCTTAATCACTTGGATTAGGGTTCGAATCATCGAAAGTGGGTACATTCCTACGGTTTTGAGCATGGAATTGATCCATTTCTCGGAAAGGTTGATAGATGGAGAGGGTGCAGTGGTTTCCGAGCTCCCAGCCTTCTTCGAATGTGATACTTTCTGCGTCATTCAAGATTTAAGAATTGCCACACGTTTCGCCCAATTAGCTCTGATCTTTCTGCGTATTTGCTGTAACAGCTGCGCATGCTTACTCTATTTTTGCTGATGCATATTTTGCATTCTCCATCAAACTTACGAGCGTGTTTACCTAAAAATAAGACCTGCATCGAAACTTTTACTTGGTGCATTTGTGAGAAATTTTTGAACATAAAGTATGGCAATTAATCTGAATCATTGGTTTCGGGGGTGGAGTGCGAGAATCGCACACCAAGTCGAACAACTTAATTCCTTAAGTCCATTCATATACTTTTTTGCTACTACTATACAACAAAAATAACAATCTCAACGAAATATATCAGCTTAATGTATTAGTTTAATGTTTCCTTAGTAGCCATTTGGTTGTGATTGGGCGAATTTAATTCCTCGTTCCAGGCTGAAAATGAAATCGGACGTGCGGAACACCAGACAAATCGTAAACACTGACATGAAATAACGAATTAAAGCTTTAGATCCCACTACATTATGTAGTTGGTTTTATTTATAGATAATGCTATCTGCGAATTAGTACATCAAGACGTTAAAATTATTTTCGCAACTAATGCATTTGAGTTAAAAAATAAAATGCATTTATTATTTGAGTTAGAAAAAATATAATAACATTTATTTATTATTTGAGTTAGAAAAAATATAATAAAATGCATTTATTATACGAGTTACAAAAAATATAATAAAATGCACTTATTATATGAGTTAACAAATATAATAAAATGCATTTATTATGAGTTCAAAAAATATAATAAAATGCATTTATTATACAAGTTACAAAAAATATAATAACATGTATTTATTATACGAGTTACAAAAAATATAATAAAATGCACTTATATGAGTTAAAAAATAAAATGCATTTATTATTTGAGTTAGAAAAAATATAATAAAATGCATTTATTATTTGAGTTACAACAAATATAATAACATGCATTTATTATACGAGTTACAAAAAATATAATAATTAAGGATGTAATATTTGGTCTTGTGGAAAATTTGAATAACTTGGTATGTTGACCAAATATAAGACCTACTCTGAAAATTAAAGCTAACCTTTTGGTGTAGTGTTGAACTAAAACATGGTCTTATTTTCAAATAAACAAGGCGGAATGAACTTTTTAGGAGTTGAACGATTGATGGCCGTTTAAATTAAACTCTGAAGGATTAAATAATCATGCCTGAAAATACTCACACACGTGTATTTTGAGGTTTATTACAATTTATTTCCATCACTTAAATCCACCATTGCTTTATAATTCTTTTAAATAAAGTGTGTTTAGGCATTTATCACATTAACTGTAACATTTTTTCGCATAAATTTTTAAAAGAAATTATAACTTAATGATTTTCAGCACGCCAAGTTTAAAGCATATTTTGCAAACTCAACAATGTCTATCACCTTTTGAACAGCTTGGTTAAAAATTTTGCAAACTAACCACTTAATGTAATAACACTTAATAACATTAATGAAGCTAATGAATTTTTAAATAGCTTTCTGTGAAATAAACTAATAAAGCATATTACTAGAGTAATTCTACATTTTTTGATACCAAAAATTAATAGACGTCGGAGTATAAACATTAAAGTAAACATGAAAGACATGAATAGGTGGGTAGATCCCTGAAAAGATTTTAAATTTTAAACTAAAAACGAGTATGAGAAAACAATACTGGATCTTGGGAACTTTTAATTGACTTTGGTGACATTAGACAAAAGATTGTCTGTTATCATGAACAAATACTTGGCGATCTCAAAATAAATTAATAAGACCAATGCTATTAGTTATCAAGTTTAATATGCTAACTACAACCCAACCCAATTCTGCTAAACTTATGATACAACGACTATGTTGTATTGTAATCAAAGTAATCAACTTCCTAATCGGATTATATTTTTAAACATCAACAAAAACTATGCATTAAAAAATTCCAATAAGCAATAATAAAGTATATCTAAGTGAAATGAATTTTTTCATGTTTTCAGAACATGATTCTCATTGTACAGTCTGTGTATGTGGCTAAAAATTTGTTGAACGTGCGTAGTTGTGGCATCATAAAGCTTCTATATATATAAATTTACATATGCTCAGAATATATTTGAAAAAAATAACATAGCTTCGAGAAACAAACATATATGAAACTAAGTATATTCAGAGGAAACTTGTGGAATTATTGGGCTTGTTCGAAATATTTCTTTTTCAACCATTTGATAAGAAACCCAATGAGTAAAATCAATATAACTGCTAAGAGTAAGCTTGTCCAGACCACTATGTGTCTTTTCTTTGAGCGTGAAATGACTTTTACTGTGGAGGTTGCTGTAGACGTGGAGATCAAGTCCCTATAGATTAAGTAGTAGTAGTAATTGGCCAAAGTTGTATAATAGAGTAAACATACGGAGTGATAGGTGGCATTATTTGATCAATCAAAACCATTCCTAGTCGAGGGTCGGCAAACATTAGAATCCCGTTGTCGGTGTCAGGAGTAACTCTAGAAGAGTTGGTTTACGTGCATTTAAAGCAACAGAATGCGCACGTTTTAAAGATTATGATTTTTTTTCCACTAGAATCCACCAACTCTGTCAACACATATCTTAGATATAGCAGTTTGAAACATGCACCACTGGAAATCTCAACCTAAGAGTGATGACAAAATCTACAATATAACGTGAAGACTTCGCCATTGGCACCCTTTCCTTCGCAGTATAATTCTAGTTGTTTTTTAAAGTATGGTGCAACTTGACTGATTTCGATAGTATCACTTTCAATATAAGGAGAATAGAGCTGAAGTGAAAGTTTACAATTTGATATGTTAAGTTTTGTTACCTGTATTTGATCTGCTAACGTAGTAGTGAAGGGTAGAGTAAGTCCTGCAAGGTTTCCTTTTGTCGTTAGATTAATATCGAACCCTTGTTTTGTCACTGTTTTTTCAATCAATAATCTACACTGTTCTTCGTTGAAGGCTCCAACGAATTCAACTTCATGGTCGACGCCGAATTTGTTGACGCAATTATTTGTCACCGACTTTGGGTCGAATTTGACACTGATTTTTTTCATCAAACAAGGATGAGTAATTTTTTTGGCGTTTTGGGCTTCCTATTTTGAATTGTTACGAAAATAAAATGTACCGTTAGGTAGGCGTTAAAAATACATTAATGAGTTGTCTGTAGATAAGCCAAGTTGTAACTTTTGGAAAAGCACATCTGAATGTGTTTGCAACGACAACATAGTCTTTGAGATTATAATGCACGTGGTGAGTAATTTTGTCCTGTAGTGGAAAGTTGTTGTCAGGGATAAACCCAATAAACAACATATCTGCTCTGAATATGACAGTAATTCTTGGTATAATTTCCTACCCAACTTTGAACCACCATAAAAAAATTTATTTACTTTATTTTTAACTAAAAAATTTGCGTGACAATACACCAGAATATCGTGTATTGTTGGGGCATAATATTCAACTGCTGCTACTTGTTGATGCAGTAAATACGGTTTATTCAATTTTGTATAGGAACTAAAGATTTTGTTTCTCTTCTCCGTGTTTTTACTAATAAATGTACATAAATCAAAATAATTATAACGGTATTGAGTTACTTTTGTGCCAAGTCATACGAAAGAAATATTTTCAGAAATATATGCTCTTTGGCCACCTTCTTGGTGTCAGAATAAGAATGAATAGTTGTTAGAACATCAACCACATTGCTAGCTAAAATACGTCTCATCAATCGCTGGGTGTAATATTGAAATCAATCATTGCTCGAAAAATTTACTCACCTATACACATACAAATATACGACGAATAAATATAATATACTACTGAATATTATAAAAAAATGCAATGTGGATTATTATGGGTTTGTAACATTTTTGTTTGGGCATTTTCATTAACTGATTCAATTTTTTTAAGTTTGCCGATGAATCGATAGTTGAATTTATTAATTTAAAAGTGGCCATATAAGTTTATTTGGCATAAGACCAAAAAATGCTGCGAAAATGGCACATAAAATATAACTTATTGGTTTCATACTAACTTGTGTGTGTGTGTTCTTGGGGTTATCAGTTAATCAGGGAAGATAGCATAAATTCAAAGTAAAGCCAAATTGGCCGACATTATTCATATCCTTAAACTATAAATAGATTCTTTAAGAAAATGTGCGCACAACTTCTGTTATTTGGCTAACGCAGTTTTTCCAAACCGTTGATCACGGGTACTTTTTGTGGTTATATTATGACGGTGGTGATAAAACTGCAACTCATTCCCCACAATGGACTCCTCATTTTTGTGCATCGGTGGGCTATGAGTACCGCCGACCCAACTTGTATTATAGCTTTACTGACTTTATCTGTTGTTGTATTAACGTGTAAATATATGTAGTTTAACATACAAGTTTAATTTATCAACGTCATAATTCATTAAGCTTGCACTCTTGATTTACACGCTATAATCCCAATTGGAAAACAATTAAGCACACTCATTATTTCATTAAAACAGATAAAACTGAATTTAGACTCACTGTTTAAACCACGCGACAGATAATGTAATCATAAGATGCCACATGACATCACTTGTGTAGAATAGATCAAAATCGCCATAAAATATATAAACAATTGCTCTTTTGCTAGCCTTAAACATGTTTAAATCATTCATAAAATGAGCAAATAATTAAAACGAGTTCAGTATATTGAAACATTAATCACTAGTATATATTGTCACATAGTTACATCTAAAACGATGAAAAAGTACAATTCCCAATACTTTTATGGCTAACAACAATGCTGCATAAAATATGTTTGCCAAATTCTTAATACACAGTTATTTTTTCATTGGAATTTTCTGTAATTATAAACAATTAAATGTGACATAAATTAAGAATATTTTGTATTTTCTTTTTTTCTTTTATATCTAACAAACTTTGCAAACTAAAACAATAAAAGCAGCGAATAATTATTTTATATTTGCTAGTATTCATCGTTAAAAAATTGACTGCATCAAAAGAGAAATAAAATTTAAGGTCACAGTTTTTATTTCCACTGAATAATAATAGAAAAAAGTAATAAGAGGTTAGTTGAGTTTTAAATAACTAAATTTAAAGGTTGATTCATTTCCTCTGAAAAAATTTAAGCAATATTTTGTTTTATTAAATTTGGAAAAATTTAAGCAATATTTTGTTTTATTAAATCTGAAAAAATTTAAGCAATATTTTGTTTTATTAAATCTGAAAAAATTTAAGCAATATTTTGTTTTATTAAATCTGAAAAAA
>JAOPJI010054429.1:0-14475 GCA_027122695.1 Merluccius productus
ACACACGCACGCACGCACACACACACACACACACACACACACACACACACACACACACACACACACACACACACACAATAATCTCTCTCTTGCTCTCTTGCTCTCTTTCTCTCTCTCTCTCTCTCTCTCTCGCTCTCTCTCGCTCTCTCTCGCTCTCTCTCTCTCTCTCTCTGTCTCTCTGTCTGTCTCTCTGTCTGTCTCTCTCTCTCTCTCTCTGTCTCTCTTTCTCTCTCTCTCTCTCTCTCTCTCTCTCTCTCTCTCCAGTGTATCGGACGAGGGAGGTATGGGTCTGTGTTCAGGGCGGTATCAAACCAGCGCACTGTAGCGGTCAAGGTGTTCTCTGGTCATCATCACTACGCCACCGAGCGCTCCGTCTACCTGCTGCCATTGCTACGACAACACGACAACATGGCCGCCTTTATGGGTGCTGAGGAGAGGATTACATCAGAGGGACGCGCTGAGTACCTGCTGGTCATGGAGTACTACCCCCTGGTAGTACTAGTATTACTACTACTACTACTACTACACACCTAGTTCACACCCAGCACACACTAATATACACTTACTGTATATATACTAGTACCTGCTGGTCATGGAGTACTACCCCTGTTAGTACTACTACTACTGCTGCTACGACTACTACGACACACCTAGTACACACTAATATACACGAGTACTGCTGGTTATGGGCCTTGTTTACACAAGCGTTTTGAAACTCTCTTCAAATCGCAAAACGGTTGTGAGATCGGGATGCAAAGAGAGATGTTTCTCCGTCTACACAGGCAGGAGCGGTTGGACGAGAGATGCAGAAAACCACCTGGTGTACGCTACATTCAGTCTAGATTGACGAAAAACGCGTTTGTTCTCGTCTAGACCAAATATCTCGCAGCAGATTTGTCAAGTCACATGCTTAGCTGCTCAGACATCACTGGTGGTCAACCAATATAAAGCAAGGAGGTGTCGTATCCAAATGTAACCGAAACCTTGCTGTGCTGTGCTTACTTTTCTTATGAATCTACGAGTCCTAGACCTTGCATTTCTATTGTTTAACATGATTCGCGGCATTATCCAAAGCAATGTAAACTGGTACAACACGGTGGCATCTCTGAAACCTGTATGTGCGTGTGCATAGCAAGCGGGGATCTCTCGTACACTGGCCCCTATGTGTAAACAGGCTGAGACAGTTGTGAGTGCATTGTGCCTTTCTTGTCAACAGATGAGTTTTTAATAATAGATGCAATCAAAATAGAAACAGTTGTAGAATCTGGATATTTCTCTTGTAAACAGGATTGATTGCACATTAAAACACTGCCTTCATACACTAATATACAATATACTCTGCCTGCCTGCCTGTCTGTCTTTCTGCAGGGCTGTCTGGGTGTCTACCTGTCACGCTACTCTCCAGACTGGCCGTCTTGCTGCAGGATGCTCCACAGCGCCACCACAGGCCTGGCTTTCCTCCATGCAGAGCTGTACAGAGGAGGTACACACACACACACACACCTTACCCTCACTCTCACACACGCGCCCTTGCTCGCACACATGCACACTGTTCTGAAGATGTAATCTCAATGATGTCATACCACTCATCACAATCTAGATATATATCACATTGCAGAAATATGTATGACTTTCAGTCAAAAAAATACTTAATAGAAACGCACAGGAGTGCAAAGTGAAAATCGGGTCAGATTTTCACAGATCCATACCATTCGCACCAAGTCCGATGAAAATAACTGACATAACAAGACATAAAATAAAACGGCATCTGTATCAATTATGGACACATTAAATATGACAATGAGCAAATATGCTGTGCCTCTCTCACCAGTCATGCCATACATGATCACTGATCATTTTATGAATGGCCTGCATCTGATCTGATAATATAAAATCATAGGCTGTATGACAGCCGCTCAATATCTGCACCTATCATTCTAAATCTCTATATCGTTCTTTATTTATTAAGCATAGACACTCCTCCTCCTTGTGTTTATTCTGAATAAGTTCGCTTGTAAATGTTAGTGTGTCTGGCCAAGCTATTTGATTACGAAAACAAACCAAAAGTGAAACTTAACGGCAGAGCACAAAAAGTGGGCGCTCTATGCGCTGTTGAAAGCATTGCATTGCATCTGTGTGTGGACACAAAAACTGAATTCAAAACCTCAGATGCGCACAAACAAAACGACTTATATTTAGTTAATGAAATCAACGTATATTTATATTTATTGAAATTTGAATTTCTTTTTTTATTTTACCTTTATTTTACCAGGAGAGCCTTTTGAGATTAAAATCTATTTTACCGACCGTTGTGTGACGTTGTAGGAACCAATGTTTTTAGCGGTGACTTTGTGTTGACCGGTGTGTTTAGAGGTATACAAGCCGGCCGTGTGCCACAGGGACATCAACAGCAGGAACATCCTGGTCCGCGGAGACCTCAGCTGTGTCCTCAGTGACTTCGGCCTGTCCATGACCCTGACCCGCACCGGACTGCCCCTGCAAGGAGAAGAGGAGCATTGCGCCATCTCAGAGGTGTGTGTGTGTGTGTGTGTACATATGTATGTGGGTGTATTTTATATATGAAAGTGTGTTTCCGCTGCAATACGTAGCCATTGGTATGCGTGGTATCAGTGAAAGGATATAAAATGTCCTTATCAATATAAACATGAAGCACACACAAACGGACAGAAAGGTGAGCTTTGTTGGTCAGCATAAACAGATAAGATGAGGGGTTGAGGGGAACCCTGGTATTTTTACCAATTAACTACAATATTTAATATATAATATGAATATAATAATATACAATATAATATATTAATATATTTAAAAGTGCTGTTGGTAAGATTCAAAAGTTGTAAAGAGAGAGAGAGCAGGAAAGAGCAAGAGTTTGAAACTAAACCTTCCTCTCTGCTGCCTCTTACATTTCTGCGCCACTGAGAAGTGTTGCATTTCACGCACCTGTGATTGACAGGGAAGATGAATTCCTAAAACCTACATAGTGCAGGCTTTTAATTAACTATTTTAGGTAATTATTTTATCAGACATTTAGCAAACATTTTACCCAAAGAGACTTACATTGAATTCAAGGAGCCAGTAGGGGGGATGCCTACAGGTAGACTAGTGGACATTGGGGATTGAACGTGGTACCTTTATGTTCTGTCCCAGGCGGGTACACTGCGCTACATGGCCCCGGAGGTGCTGGAGGGAGCCGTGAACCTCAGGGACTGTGAGTCTGCTCTAAAGCAGGTGGACGTCTATGCCCTGGGCCTGGTCTACTGGGAGACCTTCAGCAGGTGTTCAGACCTCTACCCTACAGGTAATAAAATGATAGTTAACTATAACACTACTCTATAATGTCTACCCCCTGAGCCTGGTCTACTGGGAGACCTTCAGCAGGTGTTCAGACCTGTACCCTACAGGGAATAATACTATACTATAATACTACTATAATACTACACTATAATGTCTACCCCCTGGGCCTGGTCTACTAGGAGATCTTTAGCAAGTGTTCAGACCTGTACCCTACAGGTAACTACTACTACACTATATTATACTATACCTGGGTCCGCCCCAACATAAAGTTCCTGAACCGGTTTTCACTTTTAGCGCCTCTGGCCACTCTCCTCTCACATTCATTGTCCTAATGGACAATGAATACGATATTAAAAAAACACTGGATTAGGGACAACATAAGGAATTACTGTAGGTGTAAGATGGAGGTTTTATGTGTGTGTGTAAAGCAGCCATGAGAACAACAGTCTTTAAGATGGATATTTTAATGCAGCACTATTTATTTACCAAAATGGCTACAAAATGCTGGAATTTACACAAGGCAAGTATATTTTTACTCGCAAAGACACTCGGTATCCCTTACCCTTAAAAAAAATACAGGGAAATGCAATCCACATTAATGTTTTAAAATAATTAATTCCTCGCTCCGTTGATGTGTGTTTGATTCAGAAGGGTTTCTATGAGCCGATCAGATGCATGTCATCCCACAGGCAACATGCCACAAACATAAAATAGTAGTGGATGTTTAATAATTTCTAAAATCCGACTGAATTTGAAGTAGGTTATTTGATTATTTTAAAATAATGTTCAATCTAACAATTGAATAATATCCTGCACTGTACTACGTTCTGTCAACGCTTTTTTTACAAAACCAACCACAGGACATGGAACATGGTTTCTATGAGCCGATCAGCAGTGTTGGAAAAAATACTCAGATCTTTTATTTAAGTAAAGGTAGTAATACCACACGGTAGAAATAAGTACAAGTAAAAGTCCTGCAATGAAAATGTTACCTAAGTAAAAGTACAAAAGCATTAGCACAAATTATATTTAAAGTACCAAAAGTAAAAGCAGAATGGCCCATTTCAGAATAATATATACAATTATTGGATTATATTTATTGATGCATTCATTTTTTCATCACTTTAATGTTGCAGCTGATAAAGGTGGAGCTCATTTGAATTTATTTATATACTTTTAATATATTACTTTGCATACTGCTGGGTAGCTTGTGAATTTCCTCCTGGGGCCCAATTATTGATGCTCCACAGTTTTCTTTTTATATGTACATGGTTTTACATTGTGTTCAACAGGGTGCATCTAGAGCGCATTAAGTGAGTATTGTGCTCTATAGCAATTAAGCTAAGCACTAAAAAGTTAGCTCTGATACAACCGGTAGGGTCACTGAGATCACTCACTCCCAACTCTATAGAAAATCATACAATAACCATGGATCATGTGTGTGTGTAGGCGAGAGTGTACCAGAGTACCAAATGGTGTTCCAGGAGGAGGTGGGGAAGCAGCCCAGCTTCCAGGACATGCAGCGCCTTGTTTCCCGGGACAAACAGAGGCCCTCTTTCCCCTGGAAGGACAGCTCCCTGGTGAGCATGTTAATGCTACATGCTAATGCCACATGATAATGCTACATGCTAACACCACATGCTAATGCTACATGCTTACACCACCACTGTTTGTATGTCCTGGCTCTTACTTTGATATTCTGTATTAGCTTACTATTTTCACATTTATCTCTGTTGTAGACTAGCCATCAGTTAACTTAGCAATTGGGTGTGCTTGAAATTGGGTGTGCTTGAAAATCACTATCTACCAATAGCGATAGCATTTTCTTTAAACAAATGTACTTATTGTAAGTCGCTTTGGACAAAAGCGTCTGCTTAATGCCCTAAATGTAAATGTAAATATGCTAATACTATATGCTAAACCACATGCTAATTATATCTGCAAATGATATATGCCAACACAACATGCTAATGAAACAGGCTAACATCACATGATAACACAACATTTTAATGCTACATGCTAATGCAACACGTTAACAGATTATGCTAACACAAAATGTAAATGCTACATGCTAACACCAAATGGTGTGTGTGTGTGTGTGTGTGTGTGTGTGTGTGTGTGTGTGTGTGTGTGTGTGGTTGTGTGTGGTTGTGTAATGTGTGTATAGGCGGTGCGGTCCCTCCAGGACACCATAGAGGAGTGCTGGGACCAGGATGCTGAGGCCCGGCTCACGGCTCAGTGTGCTGCCCAGAGACTGGCTGACCTACTGGCACCAAACACCAGGAGCCCTGCTCTATACAACCACAGGTACTATCATTACTACTACCAGTGCTACATACAGGTATGGAGTTTAATTTCACTCTAAAGGTCCTGACGCACCGGGCCAACGGTCGGCGGTTGGCCAATGTTGGGCCGTCGGTGTGCGTCTGTGGCACTAGTTTTTGCGGGGTGTCCTACACGTTGACACTAGTCGGCCCTTCTCTGCGGCTTTTCCAGCAGTTTGAGCATGCTGCGACGGAGGCCGTCAGTAAGCAACTGAAGACCAACTGAAAACAGTTCTGTAATGTTGGATGTGGCTGAAATTTGAGAAAAAAATCAATCGTAACAGATAGATGTGAATGTAAATAATTCCTGCACACTGATGCTACCTTTTATTTTATATTTTGACTACATACTTTGGTTCCTACTTTTATTAGTTTAATACACATTTCTGATATTCTGCCCCACTGAAAAGGCACCGCACCGATATCACAATTAAACAATTGCAACTTTTTATCAGACATATTCTCGATCAGAAGTAACTATATTACGAAACCGAAAAGTAGTGAGGGAGGGTGGTGTGAAAATGGTAGGCAAACTCTGCTTTGTTTCAAGCATGTATCATAACAATGGTTTGTATATCTGTAGTCCTAGGTCTTCTGGTTTCCATTATTGAATGATGAATACACTACCGCCACCTGCTGGTATGGAGAGTTATTTCTCTCACGCAGGTGCAGAACCTACGTGCTAGTTGTCCATTGGCTGTAGTCTTTGCGGTTCAAGTGCAACTTTTTGGCCCAGGCACAGCTGGTAAAGCTAACAGGCAAATAACTCATGTAGCCATGACAACAATACGTCCCCCAGCGCATTCTGCCTTGTACATTATACAATTTATATATATATCTTTGTGGCAAATAAATGGACTACTAAAGATCACCAACAAACAATCTGAACAATGAGAACCAAATATCTAACAATCAGAAACAAATATCTAAATATCAAAGCAAGCTACGTAAAAACTGTCTGGGTTGCACACACAAGTCAGTAGGTGTGGTAGGTCGGTAGGTGCGAAAATGACCCCAAAAGTGAAATTCCCATTTAAGTTGTGTATAGGTAAAAGTAAAAATGACACAATCACAAATATTGTTGTATTTGTAGACAGTGTATAGTGCAAGTTTGCACTATACAATTTATTCTGAAATTAATTTACAAGAGGATCATGTTAAAGATTTGCAAACCCATTCACAGATTTACAAATCGTTTCTGCAGCGCAACTGCGAACACATTTTTTCAGTTACAAAAATTCTGACTACGCAATACTTCACTGAGTGAAATTCACTCCATATGCAAGTGTTTATGGTGTGTGTGTGTGTGTGTGTGTCAGGAATCTGGCAGAGGGATCCAAGATGGCGCCCGACTCCTCCTACATCGAGGACCAAGTGGGTGTGGTCAGGAACATCACAGGAGACACTTACCTAGCAGCTGTCTCCGTGACAACAGGAGGAGGGGTCACGGTGACAGAGAAAAACAGAAACACCATCAACTACCAACGACAGCAAGCGCAGGTGGGTGTGGGTGTACATGGTTTCTATGAGCCGATCAGCAGTGTTGGAAAAAATACTCAGATATTTTATTTAAGTAAAGGTAGTAATACCACACGGTAGAAATAAGTACAAGTAAAAGTCCTGCAATGAAAATGTTACCTAAGTAAAAGTACAAAAGCATTAGCACAAATTATATTTAAAGTACCAAAAGTAAAAGCAGAATGGCCCATTTCAGAATAATATATACAATTATTGGATTATATTTATTGATGCATTCATTTTTTCATCACTTTAATGTTGCAGCTGATAAAGGTGGAGCTCATTTGAATTTATTTATATACTTTTAATATATTACTTTGCATACTGCTGGGTAGCTTGTGAATTTCCTCCTGGGGCCCAATTATTGATGCTCCACAGTTTTCTTTTTATATGTACATGGTTTTACATTGTGTTCAACAGGGTGCATCTAGAGCGCATTAAGTGAGTATTGCGCTCTATAGCAATTAAGCTAAGCACTAAAAAGTTAGCTCTGATAACTACCAACTACCAACGACAGCAAGCGCAGGTGGGTGTGCCTTGATCTAGTGTTGACAGCCAGTGATCCAACAATAAAAACATAGTAAGATTTTATCTCTCTCTGTCTCTAGGTCAGGCTGAGTCCAGAAGGTTCAGATGTTAATCTCCTGAGTACCATCTCAGACTCAGGTACACACACACACACATATATATACACGCACGCATACACATGCACACATACACACAGGTGAATGGGGTTAAAGGTGAAGAGTTGAAGGTCAGTGTGTCTCCTGTAGGGGGCTCTCTACTCAGCGGTCCGGTATTTCTCCAGCTGACCCAAGAAGACCTGGAGGGCACCAAGCTGGACCCAAAAGAGGTTCATGATTTAAAACCTCTAAAGACTCCACAACTAACTACAAACCAACCAACTAATGTTAAATGCCGGATTTCTTTTACGCTTGCCTAACGTTATGTTTACGCTAGCTAACGTTATTTTTAACTTTACCCTAGTCTAATGTTATATTTCAAAAGCTAGCCTAATGTTGTGTTCATTGTTTATGCTCGCCTAATGCTATTTTTATGCTAGCTAGCCTAACGTTATATTTACGCAAACCTAATGCTATGTTTATGTTTAGGCTAACGTTCCGTTAAGCTCGCGAGCTTAACGTTAGCCTTACGGATACGGTTATGTTGAGGCTAGCCTAAAGTTATGTTTATACTAGCTAGCCTAATGTTCACAGTACCTAGCCTAATGTTGTTTAAACTAGTTGACGCTAGCTAGCCTAACGTTATGTTTACAGTAGCTATCCTAACATTATGGTTACACTAGCTAGCCTAATGTTATGTTGACGCCAGTCTAATGTGAGCCTAATGTTTTGTTGACACTGGCCTTACGGTGTTATGTTGATGTCCAGGTGGATAAGAACCTGAGGGAGAGGAGATGCGAGGAGGTGCTGATGGAGCACTCAGAGAAACGCTTCAGCTCCGATCCACCGGTCTCCATGACGACCAGCCTGCACCAGCCCCACTCCACCCCCCACGCTGAGGTGTGAGAGAGAGAGAGAGAGAGAGAGAGAGAGAGAGTGAGAATGAGAGAGAGAGAGATGCTTTAAATGATGTCTGTCTGTCTATTTCCAGGTGCAGGTCTCTCATCTTAGAGGGGGAGGTGGAATAAGGATTGAAGCTCCCCCCTCAACCCTCCTCCCTCTCCCCAAGAAGCAGAACCTCGCCCAGAGACCCTCCTCCCTGCTCCTCCCCCCCACCCCCCGTCGAGCTGGTCCCCGCAACACCACCCTGCGACAGGTGAGAGAGAGTGAGAATGAGAGAGAGAGAGAGGGAGAGACTAACCTCTGACAGGAGAGAGAGAGTGAGAGAGAAAAGGTGGGAGATGTAGTTGATATTTGTCACCAGTCGACCAAATATGACATTTTTTGACAGTTTTTGATCTCTTTGATCTTTTCTGATCTCTTGACGTGATTGTACAATCTAAACTGGGTTATCTTGCTCTAATCCCAGGTAGAGACGGGTGTTGCCAAGATGAACATAGTAACCGCCGTCACGACGATGGAGCCCCACCTGGTAACCACGGTGACCAGAAGCATACCGGGGGGAGGAGGGGCTGGAGCACAGGCTGTCAGGCTGGTTGCTGATGGTTATGAAGGCGGTATGCCCACCCTGGTTATTGCAGGAGGAGGGAGGAGCAACCCAGCCGGACCACAGGAGGAGGAGGAGAGAGGAGGAGGAATGGAGAGAGGGATAGACGGAGGAGAAGACAGCTGTCAGAGTATCCTGACCTCCAGCCCTGATGAACACGCCCCCCTGCTTCATCCCCACCACCATCATCATCCTCGCTCCGGGACTAACACCAACAACAACAACAACCAGCAGCCTGCCCTGGGGTCAGAGGTCATGCTGGAGGCTATGCCTATAGCTCCTCCCACTAAGCATATAGCTCCTCCCACTAAGCATATGGCCCCTCCTCCTAGCCCTCTAGCCCCTTCCCCTCCAGCCTGCCTCCTGAGCTTTGGTCCTGGAGGTCCGCTCCCTGATGCAGATCCTGACCCTGCTCTCGGGTCTAGTTTGGGTTCTAGTTCTGGTCCTTCAGACCGTGGAGTAGCACAGAGACCCTCCTCCCTGGACCTCTCCTCGTCCTCCTCATCAGGTCAGATATCGTCATTTCTTTATCTCCACCTGTGTGTGTAATCCTGGTTCTGTCCAGCAGAGAGCAGTGCTTCTGTTAAATGTTATCAACGTTGTCATCACTCCTCTTCCTCTTCCTCCTCTCCTCTCCCCTCCTCCTCCTCCTCCTCCTCCCCTCCTCCTATCTTTCTCCGCCTTCTCTTCTCCTATAGGAGAGAAGATAAAGCGCCGCGTTAAGACTCCGTACGTCCTGAAGAAGGCCCGCCCAGCCACCTGGGTTGTCTCCATGGAAACAAGTCTGGACTCGGAGATCAACAATTACAACTTATCCAATCACAACCGTTTCCCCCAAATCAACCAATCAAAATCCAGCATGGCTGTCTTCATGGCAGGAGGCATGACCTCTGACCCCAGTTGAATTACCTTTAAAGCACCTCTTTTCTTTCTTTTGTTTCCTTTCGGTTCAGACCTACACACCTGGGCTGTGTTTGAATTGGCCCACTTGTGCCCTATATAGTGCTATACTAATAATATAATGTGTATATATATATATATACACTATACTACTAGTAAGAGTATACACTATACTACTACTTTCTCCCTGCGTACTATTATACTTTTTAGTGCCAAACTTTTTTGTCAGGCCCCTCTTTAGTAAAAACCACTATGGCTGTTCCCACCGTTCTTGGTAACAGTTATTGTATTTGTTGCATGATGTACAAACATTAAGGCATTACCCCCTTTAAATTAAATGAATGAACCCCCACAGCTAAGTGATGATTTGAAAAAATAGCCTGTTGTCCACACAACATATTTACAGAGCAGCAAATCCTCAGACAAATCATTTGCCTCAATGTATCGCACAAAACATGTAGTTCATGTAGCCTTTTTGCTGTAACATTGCTGTGGACACGCAGTTTGCGCACTCTGCCTGCGGCGCTTCAACATCTCAGAGGTGTGCAAACACACGACAAATCGCCATATGAACCGTGGTTACCATCATTTTTGGTTTGCGCGGTTCACTTACGGTGACTATAAAGTTTGACACTTCGGTGCACACGTGCGTGCAGTCATTTAAATTGTGTCAGTAGTTAATGTGTTTGTTTACAGCTCTTGTGTGCAACACATTTCTAGTTGTTTGTTCTGCCTGTGCTTTGTTTTTATACAGTCTGCGATTGAGCTTTTCCCCTCACTACAAGACATTCAATTCCATCCCATTTCTCTGTGCCCCCCCTGGCAGTACCCCTGCGCCTCACCCTTTGGCAAACACTGACATAGGGTGTCATCATTTTGTAGTGTTGTCCCAAATGTGAGTGTACAAATCTGGTTCCCTATATAGTGCACTACTTAATACCCATAATGCACTGTAAAAGAAGTGTACAACTGATGCACACTTATTTATGCACTATATCCCATGATGCATAGCAGTTTTCATTGTCATCAGATTCCTCCAATAGAGATGGTCCGACTCCGGACAGGTTATTTATGCAAATGAGCTGTTACAGAGTGACATCAACACGGCGTGTTTATGCTACCAATACACGTCACGCCGATGGATTTCCAGTGCATAATTAGTGTTCGAATTCCCCATATACTTCCCTAAATAGTGTATTATGTAGTGTTCACTATAGGGAATAGGGAATGAGGGAACAAGTGAGCAATTCCAAACATAGCCCTAGCCTAGCCTAGTGTCCTCTCTCCTGGTACAGACCTACACACCACCTAGTATAGCATCCTCTCTTAGTTAGCAAGTACGTACGCAGAATTGCCTATGGTTCTTCTATATATGTCTTGTCTTATGTTTCTTATCTGAAGAACTATGCAGTCAGTCTCAGTACTTCCAAATGTACTCTATTTATTATATTTATATTTTATTAATGTATAATTCTAACTTATATCAGTGGTCTGTGCTTCTCTGAAAAAGATGTCAAACTTAAGGAAGGAGAGGAGATAGCGGAGGAGATGCACTCACAAGGTCTTTTAAAAATCTTGAGGTTTTACAAAACACAGCTTGCCTCTTATCTGCGTTTAGGATTAAATCCACTTCTCGAACCCTCTGTGTGGTGGTGATGCTCTCAACAGACGTATAGCTTGTAAAGCTTCTGTGTCTGTCTGTGTTCAGAGTGAGCCTGTCCTGTCTTCAGCAGTCGTTCTATTTAAATAGGTTTTTTATATATAACCTGTTTATAACTTGGTTTTCTATAGAATATTGACTGTAGTGTGTGTTTATGAGAGGAGGCTGGAGTGGCTCTTTTAAATATAAAGTATGTCTCATAATAACCACACGACGATGTAGTAGTCTGTTCAGTCCACTGTGTCATCATATTTAACAGTAACTGTGATATTTTACCGCTCATCGTCAATATTAACTTTTAAATCACATTGATTTGAGTCATACTGCGTTCCATTATCTCAATTCTATATACCTGTACTTATCTACAGTAGCGTCCTTCATTTGACTGCTGTTGCTACTATAAAACATATTATATACATATTATAATTAGGATATATTATAATATAGTAATACCTAACTACCTGGTACCTGTTGTATACGCTATGCCTGGTAGATTATACGCCTCCTTCCAACTGACAATTATATTTATATTTAATAATTTCATATTTATATTTCATAATTTATAATCATATTTCATTTTTATATTTAATCATTTCATATTTATATTTATTTAAATTGCATCATTCCACACATGACACCAACCTATTTAATCATGATTATTATTACTTATACATTTTATAAATATGAATATGATAACTAGGTTGAATAACTACTGAACATAACCATCAATGACATTTAAAAAAAACACACTACTATTACCTGACTGTCATATCCCAACCATAAATACTTTTATAATGTACCATTGTGATGTTGAAGCAGCTGTGTGTTGGAAAGAGTTTAATAAAGCATTTATTAAAGACATGAAATGGTCTCTTTATTTACAACACAGAACAACACATCAAGAAGATGCCATCCCCCTTCCACAACCTCACCTATTTACTATTTAGCTGTTTGTCAAATGCTTTTATTATTTAGCCGTTTGTCAAATGCTTTTATCTAAAGAGATGAATGCTTACTAAGAGACTAATAAGAGTCATTTAAGAGCAGGTAGGGGTTAGGGCATCTTGCTCAAGGATGCCTACAGGTAGGCAGGGGACGTTGGGGATTGAACCCACAATCTTTTGGCCATGAGTCGAACAACCACTATATTATCCTGCCCTACAATTGTGCCTTAGTAATTTATATCCCTTGATTTTCTGGGTAACACGCACCACTGTTAAAAACCATAAGAATGCTTTTCTTTAAACAATGTTTAATGTGAAGCATTAAACCAGCACATCATGCACGTCGATATCTGCGTCAATCTACAGCCAGTGAGAGCTTGTGTTACATCTGCAGGTTCTCTTCTTTCAAACAAACTTAAAGCTGCACTATGTACGTTTCCCATTAGCAACCGCTAGTGGCTTGAGTTGTTGCCACAGTTAGAGCTATCATATCATTTTCAGACGACAGTTTGGCTACTGTTGTCTGAGATTATCCCATATAGATATATGGATATTATGAAATAATTAAATACAATTTATAAATCTATCAAGGAATCTCATCACTTGACACTTGGCTACTGGATGCTGTTGTAGACGATGACGTCATTTTGGAGGGGGGGGGGGGGTTCCATTAAATCCTACACACTGCACCTTTAATGTAATGTCCTTTTAATTGTTATTTTTTAAACGCTATTAATTGACAAATTTAACTGGCACGTAATGCATTGGTTTTATTATCTTGTATAATGAAATGTATTATGTTAATTGTCGATGTATTCTTTCCCTCAACTGTTTTGTTAAATGCTCCATGAAAAAGCATATTTAATAATGTTTAATACGCCTTTCAATCAATCAGTTACCAAACATTCATTCATGCCATGCCACATGGTCGACCATATCCAGGTTATTGGTTAATAGCGAGGTGGGTTTAAAAACATTTGGTCTGCAATTTTTATCCTTTAGATTATTTTTTTTAAACATCACATACAGACGCGTTTTCATTAACACACAATAAAATAAATACAACAGAAGCAACAACATGAATATAATATATACAAGATTATATATCCCCCTAAGATCCCCAGGTTCCCTGAACGCCCCAGTGGCGTGACGCGCTATTGGGGGCGGGGCTTGAGCTGGTCCCGCCCCGGACGCAGCGCTCCTCTCTCCTCCTCCTGCTGCTCCTCCTGCTCAGTTCTCCGGAAAGCTTTCCTCCGCTCCCTGCGTTTAACCAGAAACTCGGGGAAGTGGACTGGGCCGAGTCTGGGGAAGGACCGCCACATTGCGGGCCGGGTAAAAGCGGGCGGAGTCGGGGGTGCTGCTGGGTTCTGGGTGGTTCTGCTGCATGAAGAAAGGAGGAGAGGAGGAGGAGGAGGAGGAGGAGAGGAGAAGAAGAAGAAGGAGGTTTTGGAGAAATCACGTGAAATCAGTAATGTTGCAGATCTTCCACGTTTGATCAAGGCAAGTAGCAACGTGTATGTATTGTCTGTGTGTGTCTATCTGTGTGTGTGTGTGTGTGTGTGTGTGTGTGTGTGTGTATGTATGTATGTATGTGTGTGTGTGTGTGTGTGTGTGCGCTAAATGTGGATCATTGTGTTTCTGTGCCAACTGCAGCCTGCCTCCGCGCCGCGCAGCGCCCTCTGGCGGG
>JAOPJI010054434.1:2500-14472 GCA_027122695.1 Merluccius productus
ATAAGGACACCCACACTCATGTGGACACCAAGACACACACACACACACCAGCAGAATACACAAATCTAAACACCCTCGACACAAATCTAAACACCCTTGACACACACATACACCCACACACACACATACACACACATACACACACACACACACACACCCCCAGCACGGTCAATAGGCCCTTTTTACAGTAGGAAATAACAATAAGCATAACAGTAATTATGGGTATGACACAACTTAGCCCAGTAAATACACATTGACCGTGCTGGTGCTATGACAGACAGAAATAAAACCGACCTAATTACAGGAACAGGAAGTAGATTTACTACAGACGACCTGTGAAAAGGGTCAATTGGTCCACCAGCCAGCGTCTGTGTGTGGCTAAAGGAAGCTGTTGAATCACTTTCAGCCAGGCCTGCCTGACAACGTGTGGCCCCCGAATTCCCACCATGAGAAGCCATCTGCCAGGTATCTCTCCTCTGGCATCACGAACGACTAATCGCTTTCTAAGCTGTAACTAAATATATTGCATTATTAAACGACTGATGACATGACCCTTTCCCCGTCCATCCTTTAACAAGATGGCTGAAATACATATTTAGATGAATTTGATAGTATATGTTATAGTTTATATGAACTGTGGGATGACATGCCCTGAATTACAGTTAAGAGTACCACAACACGGATTAAAAATAACTTTCTCCTCCCGAATGTTTCTTCGACGTTCTTCCCACGAAGGTGACAAGTCCTAAAAGTCATTATGAAGACAGCCGTATGAGGGGATCGCTGACTCCGTCCCAATGACAAGACCACATCATTCTTGGCATGTCATTCGGCACCCGGAGTCACCTCTGAGCTCGTCTTACACAGCATGGAGCAGGGGCGAACTTCCCACGGGGGGACCGGGGACATTGGTGTCCCCACCAATGTTCAAAGAGAGCTCATTTGTCCCCCCCCCCCATATTTCAGCATAATGTCCAGCGATCTGACTTTTAGGTTTTTAAATGCGTCTCTATGTGGCGTAAGCTGTACTCCCAGACATTGTGGGATACGTGGTTGTTACCGTAGGGTTTATGTCATAGGAAGACCCCACCCTCCTGACCCTATTCATGTGAGGCACACACACACACATAGGGCCACACACAGGGGCCCCATGTGTGTGTGTGTGCCTCACATGAAGAGTTGTGGTTGTGGTACAGGATGGGGCGAGGAGACGTTGCATGAGTAGTACACCAAAAAGGTTGTTAATATTTAACACAAATATATCACATAGTTGTGGAAAGTAGAAGGCGTCTCTCATTGGTTAAGATAAAGCACAACCCTGTTTTCTATTTTTTTTATTCAATAAGAAAACAATTAAAATATACACTTCTTTTTTTAATTGTCAACCCAAAGCCCATGGAACAATTAATAATACAAATAATAATAATAAAAACAGCTTCTTTGAACAATTCACTTAAAAAACAAGGTATTTGGTTCCATTTAAAACTTTACAAAGAACTTAGTTGAACTGCTAACTCTTAAATTTAAAAGGCGTTAGACGGAGAGCTGCTCGGCGGTCAGGCCGTAGCGGGACGGCTCCCTGCTGACCGCCGTATACACCTCCAGGAGACAGAATGCGTCCAACGCTGAAAGGACAAGAGAAGAGGGGAAAAAAGAGCATTCAAAAGATGCAAAAACGAAGGTTGGACATACAACCACAAGTACAGATGCTGTTTGTTTGTAGTAAGAATGAAACCAGCACCATTAAACTTAAAAAAAAACAAAAAACGACGGATGAACCCGAAACAGTTCAAGTTGTTTACCAGAGAGGAGAAAAGAAGAATGTTTCCTTCAAGCCAAGATTAGGGCCAGAGAGGGAAAGCTGTATGGATGGATGTTTTCCCATAGCATCAACCCACACAACATCCTCTCTGCCAGTTTTACCTGCATATCTAATCTGGCTCTGGTGGAGCGGCCGTCTGTCCCAGTAAGACAGCTGTTCCTTCTTGTCCAGCGGCTTTCCCAGGACAAGTTTTACCAGATGACTCAGTCCTTTCTCCGAACAACCCTTGGTTTTAAACTGCTTTATCTGTAGGGGGGGGGGGGGCAGAGGGATATAAAAGGAGTTTATGTTCATTATCTCTCAGGCTGCAACCAACGATTAGTTTCAGTCGATTAATCTAACGAAAATGTTTCCGGTTAATCATTTAGTCTAGAAAATGTCATCAATTTAGCAAATGCTGAGCCCAAAGTGATGTCTTAAAGTTGCTTTATCTGACAAGCAGCCAAGAAAAACTAAAGTATTCAGTTCATAACGATCCATGACCAAGCATTTGAATTTGGGAAGAATGAAGCAGCAAATGTTTAGTATTTGTAATTGGTAAATTACCGATTAATCGATTATAAAAAATTGATTTGATACATTTTCTGCCGACCAACTAACCGATTAATCGACTAATCGTTGCAGCCCTAGTGGTCTTCATGTCAAGGTTCTTCAGTTTGAAATCCACGTAAAACACAAAGTGACTGCAAACTAAAATATAAGTAAAGCAGTTCAGAAGAAAAAGAAAATCCTAACAATTCAATATTTCAGGATGAAATTGTTCATTTTTTGTTGATGAAACATCGTTTTTTTGTCATCTTTGATCTTGATATTTATGTTGCCTTTTCTGTTCATAGTGTGATTTTATTGTCTGTAATTGTTGTTTTTGTGTGGACCCCAGGAAGACTAGCAACCACTGTGGATGCTAATGGAGATCCGAATAAAAAATAAAGAATAAAGAACAGAGAATAAAGAAAAGAGAATAGAGAATAAAGAATAGAGAATAGAGCAGGAAGAATAGAGAATAAAGAATAGAGAATAGAGAACAAAGAATAGAGAAGTGAGGCATTGCTGCTACCTTTTGGTGAAGCGACAGCAGGTCCAGCATGCAGGCGGTCTTCAGGGGCTCCGGGAGGGACCAGGTGGTCTGCAGGTACTTTAGGTCTCCTCCCAGAGCATAGCCTTCAGGAGGACATGAGGGAGGAGGAAGGAAGGATGAAGGAACGAGGAGCCAGGAAGAAAGACAGCTTCATTCTCATACCGTTCATTCAGAGTGGGAAAATCCCTCGTATCCAATAGTAGTGATGCTTTTTACAACATCCACTTGTTTCCCACGTTATGTAAGGATAATGATGAGCGAGCCGGTCATTCTCATGAAAAATAAACCCCCGGCAGGGTGATGGTTTCGCAGGGTGATTATTTCGCAATAACCGGCTCGCTGTACATTATCCAACTTATTACACAGCTACTTGACACAAAATATAACAAAACGATATATGATATACATATGATATATATGTGATATAACAAAAAATGATTTTATTGATTTAAAAATGATTTTATTGCGTTCTCTAAAAATATATAGCAGACCGCAAAAATATATAACAGACCACAGAACGCTATCATTGACAATCAGGATCGAGTATTCAACAAAGCCGTGTCATAACACAAGATAATGAATATATGAAAAGGACACGGTACGTGACAACCACATCAAAGGCAAATGTAAAGGAAGCTGTGGTAAAATTCTAAATGTGTGTTCATGAGGTGCTTCTGTTGGCGGTGTTTATTAAGGTAGTATTGCGTCAGGTACTCGAGCGTTCAGAGCATTTTTGATGCCTACCCTGTATTCCTTAAAGGGCCCCAATTTCACCACCAGTGTAAGCAGCCATTACAAGCCCTTTCAAAATTGTATGACTAATGACACTCACACCTGGAGGTAAAATAGGGGCACTTTAATATCTGAACTGAACTCTATGGGCATTATTCAGCTTGCCACCACCTTGGTACTAAGCGGTAGCTGGGTGGGGAAAGGCCACTCGGGGAATAAAGCCCATTCAGTAGTTCTTTTCCTCTCTGGAGCTCTTCTCTTCCCTTGCCTCGCTTCCTGACCGAGCATCCTTACCTAGCTTACGGACCTTCGTGTCACTGAAGAAAGACGTCATGAAGTCCAGAGTGTGGGGGTGTTGCCCGAGGCCCGTGGAGCACATGTCCAGGATGAACACCTGATCCGGGGTGGCGAGCTGGACCAGCGCCACGCGCTGCGGCCCCACGTTGCCGAAGCCTGCGCTCCACTCCATGTCCACCCCCACGCTGCCGCCCTCCTGAGGAACCAAGAGGGATGTCGTTCAGTTTAGGGCTGCAACAGTTAGTCGATGGGCCGATTAGTCCATCGACAGAAAGCTAATTGAAATAAATTGTTATAATGGATTCATCGTTGAGGTAATTTATCAAGTCCAAATACCAAACATTTACTGCTTGATGCTTCTGAAATTCAAATGTTTGGTTCATGGATTATAATACAATGAATACTTTAGTTTTTATTGGCTGCTTGTCAAATAAAGCGAGCAACTTTAAGACATCACTTTGGACTCTGGTAAATTGTGATGTCATTTGCTATTTTTGCTATCATTTAGGCATTTGCTATCACCCAATAGACATTTTAGGTGAAACGGATAATCAGAAAAATTATCGTTTGATTAATCGACTATGAAAAGTAATCGTTAGTTGATGCTTCTCTTATTGCTGAGATTCACCAGAAAGGAGGCGATGAACGGCCGATACACTGGTCTATGCTAAGCAACAGGAAGGCATATTTCCATGCAAAAATAATAACAGCTGTATAAATTGTTGGTATAGGGCTTGTACATCGTGACGTCACCATTTTTTTGTTCATTGTTTAGTAATAAATGGTGAAATGATTTGTCATTATGGGGAGACATTGTTGTGTTTGAAACATGTGGGACGTGGCAAAACAAAGCCTAGGTTACGGTATATTTACGTTGATTTAGGATTTTACAGTGCTACAACTCTCTTGAGTCCTCTCAATATGGCCGGAGAGAGAGAGAGAGAGAGAGAGAGAGAGAGAGAGAGAGAGAGAGAGAGAGAGAGAGAGAGAGAGAGAGAGAGAGAGAATATATATATATATATACACACTTTTGGTAACACTTTAGATTAAGGACCACATATTCACCTTTAACTAGTTGCCAAGATGGTAATTTATGTACAACAACTTCCTTACTTACTATCAATAAGCAGTAATTAGGAGGTTATCGAGGGAAAAGTCTAATATTAAAGTTAATGGCCTAGTATTTGTAAAATATGGTCATGCAGAATAATGCATTAAGTGCTTTATAATGACTAATAAAGAGTATGCGTGCCAATGCCAATGCCAATATGCGTGCTTATAAGCAACTAGTTAACGGTGAATATGTGGTCCCTAATCTAAAGTGTTACCATACTTTTTGTATTTGTATCGTCCACCAGGTCTACCTTGAAAACCACCTCCCGGCACCTCTCCAGGTCTTCCAAGGTGTCCAGGACGTGAACGTTGTCCCTGCTGATGGGGAGCTGGTAGAACCTGTCAGAGTGCTGCTCTGGCGCGGCCCACTCCGCACTCTGCGGTGTGTCATTTAGAGAAGACTTTCTGAAGTAACATCAAGTCATTGTGAAGAATACAGCCGGTTAATCGTTAACAACAGTAGAACGGTACACAGTTACAGGTGACGTCGTGGTGATGACAGTGGAAACAATGACAGGTCGGCGCCATTACGAAAGCTCCTACAATGGTCCGAGGTGGAAAAGGCCGAGAGTAGCAACTCACTTTTGCGCGTGTACCCATGCAAAATATTGAAAATCCGAAGCCCAAAGCGTGCAGATGCACACATTTCTCCTCATATTTGTAGTGCGATACAAAACAAAAAAAAACAACAGCCACTACATTCATGCTCTGTTCAAACAATGTGACGGCTGTTGTTTTTTTTCCCCCCCCGCTCGCCTCAAATAGGACTCACGCCTATTTTGGACACAAACATTATTTTTGCGTCTGTCGCGATGCGGCCGCGTGGCCTCGGGCTTCATGAGTACAATAAGATGGTTGAATAAAACATGTGGGTTTCTATGAAGAGAACGCTTGTTTTGGTTTCCGATGAGGTCACTACAGTTAACCTGTATGTTGTCAACTTACTGGGTGTCGGGACCATCTCTGAACATCTGGGACAACTTGGCAGCCTGTTTTGTCTTGCAATATTGTGGCAAAATTGCATCCAGATATATTTGCATCTCAGGGTCATCTGCTATAATTTGCTATAAAAGAACAAACATTAGATATGTCAAACAATATATGAATATAGACGTTTAAAATGTGAGGGCCTGCATGCTATGTCTACGAGTAAAGCATGCTTACCCTCGTGTGGTCGCGCCAGTTCTCCTCGTCAATATCCTTCTACAAAAAGGTAGTGGAGAAGCATTGATATTTATTTCTTTGACACCTGCAATAAACATGCCTTGCTCTTTCTCGCCATCACAGTCTTAAAGGCACAATGAGTAGGATTGGACAACATTTCAAGTTGGCCCCTCCCTCTCCCCGGCTGAACGACACCAGATGCGGTGCATTTTCGTTTATTCGGCCCCATGTCCGCCATTGTCGTAGCTTCCTCTTGGATGCGTGCTTACGACCTGGGACCCGGTCGCTACGTTTTTTTATAGCCCCGCCTCACACGCTGCACGCTATTGGCTGGGGGGCTACCGATTGAACAAAGGTTGACACCCAGAAACGTCCAGAACAAAGTAAAATAAGAAAATACAAGCAGAGGGCGGGGTCTGTGGAGATACAGACACCGCCGCACACTTCTAGTGGGTCATAAGAGATGACTGAGAGGGATTATTTTTCTATGAGTCTATACGTTGTTTGTTTAAGGAAAATCCTACTCATTGTGCCTTTAACACCAAAACAATTTGATAACACCGCATATTTCTTGAACTGAATATGTTATGGTTTAAGTGGTTGAACTGTAGGGTTAGCATGCAGTCCATCTTCTCACCCGACGGAATCTCTTGTCCATGAGAAACCGCAGCGATGCTTTCTTCCTCATGTGTACCGAGTGGTGGCACAGGGCTGGGAGAGGAACAGAGAGGAAATTCACTGTATGTGTGTGTGTGTGTTTTAAATGAAGAAGAAAAAAAACCACACACACACACTTACCTGGGTCAATATTGAATTTCCCAATGAGTCGAAATACGTGTTTGGACACAATCTTTGGCGTCAAATTGTCCAAGGTAGACTGGTTTAGGAAGAGATCAGGGTACAGCCTACCCAGAAACATAAAATATAGATTTTGAAGAAATGATCAACATGGCATGATGTTTCTGTTTACAGATCCCATGGTCTCCTTACCCAGTGACGGTGTCCAGGTTGAAGCAGGGGTCACACCAGGAGTCCAGGAGGGTGACGAGACGCAGCTCCAAGTCAGGGTGTCCGGACACAAAATTCTCGGCTAATGTCACTTTGCCTTTCAGGATGAGAGGAATACACATCTGTGGTGTGGGAGTAGGTGAGGTGAAACCGGTATTAGAGATATTGTGATTAATGTCTAACCTAGGAAACCAGACAAATCTGCCAGCTCATTTTTTATTTGCTCCGGCAGATAGGTCTGGCCTCCCTCCCGTTCAGACAGATTTCCAGCCGACCTGGCCCGGGTCGGGCCAATCGCAACGGTTTATCTAATATGGGGTGGGTTTGATACATTATTTTTTTGATAAATTAGTGAAGTCAGTTGGAAGAATAGCTCACTGGCCTAAACACATAAACACACAATAATAACAATACATATAGGTAACAACCAAAAGCATATTCTTACATCTTCCATATCCAGAATGTGTTGCACTTCCATCCTCACACTAAATGCCACTGCCTGAGAAAGAGAAATGAAAGTTGTTGTTTTAAAGTCCCACATCAAGCACTGATGATTATTCAGACATCAGTTAAAAAACAAAATACTTTACTGTGATTCTGTCAATAAGTAATACCTAGGAGGGCAATCTTAATATGTTTCCAACATCCAAGTCCCATGGACTTCGTACTACAGTTACACATTTACTACTATGAACCCTTTTGTAAATGTTTCCATTAATGTACTGTACAGCATTTATAGATAATAGGACAAACAATGTTATACTATTGACAGCTTGACCCTCACATATACAAAACTTGTACATTTAAATTAACTCATAATTTTTTTCATTTTGAAGAAACTGAGAGGGTGAAGTGGGAAGGGGAACGACAGCAGCCAAAGTGACGTATGGATGAATCAATACAAAAAAATGTACAAAACCGCCACCCACGTCACAGTGGAGGTTGAGGGCTTTCAGCCTGCCGACATGCTGAGCGATGGCGGTCGGCTCCATCTGCTTGAGCTGGTAGATGTCTATGAAGTGTTTGACAATGCCAGGTACACGCATCAGCGGGTACAGCTGCTCAAGAGCTCGATGGCGCAGAGCCAAGGTCTGCTCCTCCGGGAGTGAAGCCAGGGTCACCTATAGGGTGAGGCGAACGAGACGAGATAACCAGATTTATTTATTTATCCTTTATTTATCCAGGTGCAACACATTGAGAGTACACATCTCTTTAGAGATAACGTTAAATGGATATCAACAGGGTACAAAATTGTCTTTTTACCTGCCAGAGTGGAACAATCTACCCGGGAAGCAACTGTTTCAGTATGTCCCTGCCAAATAGTTAAATCTGGCCACCACTGGCTGGTTGCTGGATATGAACCTGGGCGCTAAGATCGCCAAGACTAGGAAGGTCTAGTTTCGGTCTGATCACAGGTACAGTGTATGGGCTCATTATTGAAACCTTTGATAGAGACACAGTGGATTCATGCAAGTTCCACTGTTGAGTCCACAGATGGACTCAACAGTAAAAACATTGATCATTCCAAGTTCATCGTGCTTCTGTTCACCTGCGGGTGGTCCTGCAGCCACTTCTTGAACTCGATGAGGAGGCTCCGCTTCAGGTAGGCAGCGTTCTGGCAGAAGGTGCAGCCCTCCAAGACGGTGAGCAAGGCCTGGAGAGGCCGGGCCATCTGGGAGAAGGCCCGGTACGCCGCCGCAGGCAACTGGGAAAGAGAGGGCGGATGACATGGTGGAATGTGGAGAAAGAGAAAGAGAGAGAGAGACACACAGACTTCACAGAGTTCACTGGGTCGGCTGGTAGACGGTGACATCACACTTTCGAAACTGCTCGGAATATATACACTCCCGCCGGGGGGTAAAATGGGGGCTCTCTAATGAGAGGGGAGGGGAGGGGAGCTGTCTTCAGGAAACATTATAACATTTTGAGAATGTTATATTTTGTAATTTGACATGTCTCAAAGGCACGTCAATGATGCACAATTAAGATTTTTGTTGTGTTGTGTGTAAGGAGGTGTGCATTTGGTGCTCATGTTAATTGTATGAGGGTCTGTGCCTTAGAACATGTTTATTGCAGGATGAGAGAGAAACGCAGAAACACACACACATCTCTGGGACATCATTGACACACTCTGTGCGTGTTCAAACCCACCTCTGTCGACTCCTTGTTTTGCCACAGATCAGCCAGCTCAAGCGTCAACACATCAAGGTCGATACCTGGGGGTACACATGGACACAGACACAGACAGACACACAAACACACACCCACACACACACACACACACACACACACACACACCGTGACATTTGGCTCATGCAATCTGTCATCGGAGCAAACATATTGCTTTTTTTTTGTGTGTGTTTTTTGCCTCCTGACAGCAAATGACCAATGACAGCAAGCCATGTTCTGGCATTCACTCAAGATGACACGTCATCAATAGTAATAACCCTAACCCTAACCAGCTGCTTTGCTGTGATGACCAACATAGGTCTATCTATTGGATTTGTATCCATATTAGTTTTTTTCTCATTTACTAAATCCATCTAGTGGCAGTTCACTCCTGCCACACGCCATAAGTTGCTTTGCTTATATATAGGAGAAGGCAAGATGGTACAAGCCGAGAAGATGTTACATGCTGATGCCATGACAGTGGCTCTCCCTTGAGTGGTGCCAGCAGCCCCACCCAGCCCCAGAGTCTAATCAGTCTGACTCGGGTCAGGTATTAGGCTGCTAAACCAGCCATCAACCACACACACTCCAGTACCACAACTCTCTTGAGATGGCGGAGTATCGCCATACTGAGAAAACTCCCATGATTCATTCTGATGTACAAGCCCTATATTATATGAGTGAGTAAGATAGTTGTTCACATTACAGAGTACAGTAGCAGCTCATGGACCTGCCTTCAGTCCATCACCCGGTCCGACTGAAGACCGCTTTGATCAGTAATACATGATGTACATAAATATTGATTATTTTCATTCTGCCATGCTTAGAGGGGGCCGTGCGTGGCTTACATCGGCCATGTTAGACCTAGCCGTTGTGGAGAGGCTTCACGCGAGGCTTATGAGTAGCATGTTGAACAGGCAGCGCAAAGCAGCCATAACAACAGCTGAGGCTCGCCGGAGAGTTACAGAGGAACCCGACATTAGCTCTGCATTCCACTCCAATGTGAAGCCAAAACACTCTGGGGGAGACGACCGGTGCAGTCTCCCCCCTAAAGGCCCCAACACAGTTGCAGAAACGAGAGTGGTGTGTGTGTTTGTGTGTGTGTGTGTGTTTCTATGCGTGTTCTCCATGGAGCAGTCTTGAGAGTCTCCCTCTCTCTCCCTCTCTCTCATCCCCCCAAAAACATCTCTTTGTGCAAAATAAAAAAACATTCACATGGCTCAATTGTGAATTACACCCCCAAAAAACCCCCCCGCACTATTCTGTTAAGTTTGCCATTTTAAAAACATCGATCTATTCCCATCACTGCCGCCCAACTCGGCCTGTTCACACGAGAGTCAGACGCGCATACGTGCCCGGGCGCACGCGCGTACTGACGCAAACAAGGGATGACAATTTAAACTCGGCCCCATCGCTTTGAACTGGAGAGAGGGTACGACATGGTGGTGGGTGGCGGGGGTGGTAGAGGGGTCGTTGGGAAGCAGTGGGAGGAGATGGGCGAGAGGAGAAGAGTGGGGGGGGGGGGGTTTGACAGGAATGTGGAACGTGTGTCGTCACTGTGGAGAGACTGGGCTAGCGGCGCGACAGGGCCGAGCAATTCTCCTGAAACACAAACCACACAAGCTGTGTATTTATCTTTAATCATTCTCATTTTGGCGTGAAAGTGTATATTCTGCACAATGGTGCAGTGCCCGTTCAAAACCTGCCTGTTCGGAACGGGCCGGCTTGGCCTCCGGTTTTGCTGCTTGCAGCTTTCTTGAGAGCCGCTGATCCAACCAAGTGAACCCTTGGGTGCTCAGCGATACACCCGCCGAGTGTGAAGTCACTCGGATGAACCAAAAAAAAATCGAGATTAAACCCAGGAGAGGTACAGGTAAGAGTAAGAGCAGAAAATCAAACCAAGATAATAAAAATATATATTTTCAAAAATATATATATATTCAAAATCTTTATCTTTAAAAATAAAGATAAAGTAAAACACTGAGCAGCTGGCCCTAGATATCTGCACCGGATCTGAAGTGCTAATGCAGCACGAGATCTCATGCAGCACAAGACCCCATGCTGCATGAGATCTCATGCTGCACGGCGGCGACACTTTCAACCGCAGGGAAGCCCACGTGGTTAAGTAACTTGGCTTGTGTGGCTCAATGTCAACGTCAGGGTATCAAATTCGGAAGAAAAAGGAATTGAATCCGCTGTTAAAACCCGCTGGGAGATGGGTTATCCATCTGTTCCTTTATTCATGAACAATTCCATTATTTTGAAGAACATACTGAGATGACTGTTGCAAAGACGCAACAGAGAACTAGCCATCAAAAAACATAAGACGTGTGAATGGCAGGCCTAAGAGAAGAATGAGTTGTGTGTGTGTTTTGTTGTGTGTGTGTGTTGTAAGAGTGTGTTACAAACCCTCTGCAACTTGAGCCATCCTTCACCACAGGGTGGTCAGCCTCTCGTAGGGAACCGGCTCCTGAAGGGAGTAGGGAGACAGATTTAAAGATTTAGATGATATAGTTTTACACACACACACACACACACACACACACACACACACACACACACACACACACACACACACACACACACACA
>JAOPJI010054465.1:1651-14455 GCA_027122695.1 Merluccius productus
CCAATTGTCCTGACCGCATGTGTGTCCACTCATCATTCCAGAAAATAAATGTGTTTGATTGGACAATCATCATCATCGTCGTTACTGAACACAACGCAGATCACGACTGTTACATTGGTGCCGTGACCCACCTTCTGGTTCGTCGTTGGATTCGACGCTCTCCAGAAGACGTCCGTGGTTGCAAATCAGTTAAGGGAACCTATGTTTGCTAACATGTTTTGTTAGCATAGTGTCCATGTGGCTGCAGTAATTTTTTTATTTTATTTTATTTGTTGTTGTTTTTTGGCCACAAGAGGGAGGGATTTGACAATCAATTGGAGTGTGTAATTCACATTATTATCATTATTTTACTACTGTTATTTTTATTTTTATTTTGTATTATTGCATAGCCTGGACTACTCTGCATTTACATTACAGTCACATGCAGCTGGTTATATTGTACTGGTAAGCAGAAAATGGCCAGTTTTGGTCGTGGTAGAGGTTACGCCACATTTGCATTGTCTCCATCGCCATTGGGTAGAGCTCCTGGGGTGCGTCCTATCACATCTACACCCATGCCCATGCCTGAACTTGAGGGGTTAGATTTGAGTGATGATTCGCGCACTTCTCCTCCCAAGCCAATAGTGCAGCCGACCACATCACACTCTGATAGCGGGGATAGCTCTTTGGGTCTTGCGGCGGGCATGGCACACCAAATTGGCCTTTCAATTGGGGAGGCTATTGTCTCTCGCTTAGAGTCAAGGTCACCAAGTGCTAATGCGGGGGGATTGGATGTGTCTAATCTGAGCCTCTTGTTGAAGTCGGATGTGAGAGAGCCTGTCTGTTTCAGGGGGGACAGCTCAGATAAAGGTACTGTTCGTGAGTGGGAGGAGGCGATGTTGGTGTTCATGCGTAAGAAGGGCTTCAGTGCACACGAGCAGTCAGGGGAGGTTTTGAGTAGACTCATGGGCCGGGCACGGGAGGTGGTTAAAGTAGTCTTACGTAGTAACCCTAATACTGACTTGAGCCAGGGCCCTGACTTGATATTTGACATCTTAAAACAACACTTCAGTGATGACCCCTTTTCGAGCCTGCCCGTTGCTGACTTTTGTGCAACGGTGCCTCTGACGAATGAGCATGCGTTTGACTACTGGCTCAGACTCAACAGAGCTATGGAGGTTGCAGAGGATTGTGCAAAAAGACTGGGTGAGCAGGTTGGCAATCCATCTCGCCTACTCACGCACATGTTTATCAGACATTGCCCTGATCCTGAGCTTTCTCTAATCTTCAAGTGTAGACCACTTAGTGAGTGGACCCCTGCTGATATTCAGCAGAGACTGGATGAGGATAGGAGAGAGAAGAGGTTATCGCGCTCAGCTAAGATGGTGCCTCTAGCGGTTACATCTCTGAAGCAAGAACTGAATTCTGCTGTGTCCCCCACTATGTCCGCTGCTGCTCCGGCTGTTCAGCATTCTGGCCAAATGTGTCTCCCAGTCCAGTTACCTCACCCACAGGAGCCGGCAGAGAAAATGGACCGTGTCATAGCACTGCTGGAACGGTTGCTGGAGCAGAGACCGATCGAGTCGAACCGTCAGTCTCAGGGGGGTAATAGGAATAGAATCAGACCGTCTGGACCTTGCGAGGTGTGCGGCGTCACTGAACATGATACTCGCTTCCACTGCAGAACCAACCGTCTTTGCTACCTCTGCCATGCCTCTGGACATGTACGTTCTCAGTGTCCTAGAGCCGCTACTACTGTGCCTGCCGAGAGAGTGTCTACAGTTCCGGTGTTCCAGCCGCAGGGAAACTAGTAGGCCTGCACATGGAGGAGGTTAGTGTTGGGCCTTGTGTGAAGCCTCCAGATGGTAATGATGACATTTCAAGCCTTACTGTAAATAATGACATGTGTAATGAGAGGGACGTTGATCTACAGACTGTGTATGAGAGTGCTTGTGATGGTGTGGAGATTGGCAAGACTGTCATTCTACAGAACATACAGAAGCTCCCTCTCAATGATGACGGGTTTTATGCAAAGACGGTGATTGGGGGTAAAGTGGAAGTTAGAGCCCTATTGGACAGCGGTTCAATGGCTTGTACTTTGAAGTCTGCGGTATTACCCAAGCTATTACAGGCTGGAGTGTTGAAGAGCTCCTCGTTGAGTCCTACAGACGTGGTTTTGGTTGGTTGTGGCGGACTGAGGAAGTGTCCTTTGGGGGTGTGTGAGTTGGAGATGGAGGTATATAGCTGTAGAGTTCTCGTGCCTACGCTGGTGGTTGATGGACAGTGCGATGACCTCATCTTGGGAAGTAACCTCCTCAAGCACTTGATCCGGGAGTTGAAATCGACCGGAGACTTCTGGGGCAAGGTGTCCGCTCCTGATAGCGGTGATGGTGAAGAGGTGAAGCTTATCAACATGCTGGCTAACGTGGAAAGGTGGAACGTTGGCAGCATCCCTGACAAAGTCGGAACTGTGAGATTAAAGAGGGCTGTGACTCTGGAACCCATGCAGGAGCATCTGGTCTGGGGTAGGCTCCGGAACACGACTGACCTGTCAGCTGGTAGTGCAGTGCTAATGGAGCCCAGCAGCTTACGGTCAACCTCAAGATCAGTTTTAGTAGGGAGGACGGTGGCTCTGTTAAGGCAGGATGGATGGCTACCTCTGAAGGTCATCAACCCGACTCAGAAGGTGGTGACATTAAAGAGAAATACCATAGTTGCTGATGTTTTTCCATGCCTTGCACTCGAAGACTTGGACACTGACTGTTCCTGTGAGAATGACGGCTCAGTCGCGACTCTGCAGCAACAGGTACAGAGTCCGACCGACAATTTACCTGATCACTGTGATGACTTGACTGTGACTGATGGGTTTCCCAACAGACAGGGTAGTTCTGATAGGTTAGCAGGTGGCGCTTTACATGACCTGGGTCTGATTGACATTGACTCCTGTCAGGTATCTTTAGAATGTAAGGAAAAGCTTGTCCAGCTCATAGCTCAGTATGAGTCAATTTTCTCCAGGCATAAGTTGGACTGTGGAAGAGCTGCAGGCTGTGTACATCAGATCCGTCTTGTTGATGAAAAGCCCTTTAGGTTGGCATATCGCCGCGTTGCGCCTAATCAGTATGAGAAGCTCAAAGAGACATTGAACATGATGGAGGAGCAAGACATCATACGCAAGTCGAGTAGTGAGTTTGCCTCGCCCCTTGTGCTAGTCTGGAAGAAAAGTGGGGATCTCAGGCTGTGTACTGACTTCCGTTGGCTGAATGCTCGCACCATCAAGGATGCTCACCCTCTCCCTCACCAGGCTGACGCTCTGTCCGCTCTTGGTGGAAATGCCCTCTTCTCCACGATGGACCTCACCTCCGGTTATTACAATGTTGAGGTCCACGAGGATGACAGAAAGTACACCGCATTCACATCACCGTTTGGACTTTATGAGTACAACCGGATGCCGCAGGGTCTCTGTAACAGCCCCGCCACCTTCATGAGGATGATGCTGAGCGTCTTTGGAGATCAAAACTTTCTCAGTCTGCTGTGCTACCTTGACGATGTCTTGGTGTTTGCTCCATCTGAAGAGTTGGCCCTGCAACGCCTTGAACTGGTGTTTCGAAGATTGAGTGCCCATAACCTGAAGCTGGCCCCCTCCAAGTGTCACTTCCTTTGCAAGTCTGTGAAGTTCTTGGGGCATGTTGTCAGTGCGGATGGTGTGGCCACTGATCCTGACAAAATTGCAGCCATTAGCAGAGTAACTGAGGCCGATCTGATGGAAGATGGTACAAATATTCCGTCTCCAAGGAAGTTGAGATCATTCTTGGGGATGGTGGTTTACTATCAGCAGTACATAGAGGGCTGTTCTGCAATCGCAAAACCCCTGTTTGGCCTTACGACTGGGCATAAGATTCCACGGGGGAGGAAGTCGAAGCGGCGGATGCTCGACAGAAAGCTCACAGCAGCTGACTGGACGCCAGAGTGCAGCCAGGCCTTTCTTTCCCTGAAACAAGTTTTGTCAGAGCGGGTATTATTGGCCCACCCCAATTTCGATGAACCCTTCTTGCTCTCCGTCGATGCATCCAATAATGGTTTGGGTGCTGTATTGTCACAGGTGCAGGAGGGGAGTCCGACTGCAAGACCCATTGCCTTTGCTTCAAAGTCACTCACATATGCACAGTCGAGATATCCGGCACATAGACTCGAGTTCTTCGCAATGAAATGGGCCATTTGCGACAGATTCCATCATTGGCTACGAAGTCAGAGGTTTACTGTCTGGACAGACAATAACCCGTTGACTTATATCCTTACGAAGGCGAAGCTTGATGCTTGTGAGCAGAGGTGGGTGGCCAAGCTGGCACCCTATCAGTTCGACATCAAGTATATCCCCGGACCAAAGAATGTGGTCGCTGATGCCTTGAGCAGAGAACCGTTTGTGCGACCCAGTGCACTCCATCGACTCACTCGGGTTCCATATGAGTGTCTGCTGGCTGATGCTAATGCTGTCCAGTCCGGTCAGATTCAAGATGTGTTTCGCTGGTCCGCCCATCCCTTCGACACAGCCACTGTCACACAGGAGGTGGCTATTCATTGCCAAGCTGCTGTAGGTAGCTCACCTGGGACTCTGTCCGGACAGGAAGTGGCTGCAGTATTTGACTCTCATCAGTCCATTGATGGTGCAGTTGGGTCCCATGTCTTACTCCTGCCTCAACTCCCTCAAGCTGTACTGCCTGAGGAACAGTTGAACTTTGAGATGCTGCCACATGATCTACTTATGAGAGCACAGTGTGATGACAGCGTGACTGGCAGAGCAATCTTCTTTGTGGAGAGGGGTCGAAGGCCTTCAAGGAGGGAGCGGACGCATGAGTCGGCTGACGTCAGGTACCTTCTCAAGAGCTGGGACAAACTGGCCATCAGGGCAGGTGTGTTGTACCGTGTTGCCAAGAATGTGGTCACTAAGAAAAAGATCTTCCAGTATGTGGTTCCGACATCTATGAGACGACGGGTGCTACAGGGTGTTCATGATGAGGCGGGCCATCAGGGGCAGCAGCGGACTCTTTATCTCACAAGGCAGAGGTTCTTCTGGTGTGGCCTTGAGAAAGATGTGAGAGAGTATGTGAGGTGCTGCAGGCGCTGTGTGGTCAGCAAGTCTCCAGATCCAGAGGCCAGGGCACCTTTAGAGAACATCGTCACGAGTGCTCCCCTTGAGTTGGTGTGCATTGACTTTTGGTCGGCTGAAGATTATTCAAACAAGTCCTTGGATGTGCTTGTCGTCACCGACCACTTCACCAAGTTGGCCCATGCCTTTATCTGTCCGAATCAGTCTGCCAAAGCTGTGGCTCACCAGCTGTGGTTCAACTACTTCTTTGTATATGGCATGCCCCACCGTATACATTCGGACAGAGGTGCAAACTTCGAGAGTGCTCTCATTGCTGAGCTATTGAGTGTTGCGGGCATCGAGAAGTCTCACACCACACCGTATCATCCAATGGGGAATGGATCGTGTGAGAGGATGAATCGGACATTAGGGAATATGATCCGGGCCCTCCCGGCAAGAGCAAAGTCCAGATGGCCTCAAACGCTGAAGTCTCTCACGTTTGCGTACAACAGCACACTCCATGAGACCACAGGCTTTGCCCCATTCTTGTTGATGTTTGGAAGGACACCACGGCTGCCTGTTGACATCATCTTTGGCTCTGTTCTAGAAGATTCTGACGTTGTTGATTACAACCAATATGTTCAGTCCTTGAGGAGGGATCTCAGAGAGGCAGTGAGTACTGCTCAGAAGTTTGCGGAGAAACAACTGAAAAGACATACTGACCTGTACAACAAAAAGATCCGGGGTGCACCTGTGGAGATTGGAGATCGAGTGTTGTTGGCCAATAAGGGTGAGCGTGGTAAACGGAAGATTGCTGATCGTTGGGAGAATACCATCTACACTGTCACGGGAATACTGGCTGGTAGCCACACTTACAGGATTGTGGACAGTTCATCTGGTCAGGAAAAGACAGTACATCGCAATATGATAATGCCTGTGAACTTTCTCCCTCTCCCTCATCGGGAATCTGATGATGGAACAGACTTGTCTGGAATGACCACCTCGGATGATAGGGTCTTGCTGGGGTCTGTTGCCAGGTCTTCAGTCGACACTGACAGTGTGGAGTACCGCACAGGAGTGTGGGTGTCAGATCTGCCCTCAGAAGGTGTGGCTGAGACAAGTCTGGACGTTGAAGTGCGGTCAGATTATACTCATGGGAGCTGGCCGCTTGTATCACAGTCTGGGTCCGACTCTACATCACGATCTGAGGTTCTGGAATTTTTTCCAACAGAGGGTCCTAGTGACCTGGAGGACTGTGTGACTGCAGTGGGTCCCGATACTGACCTCCCTTCTGGTAGGCAGACTGACTGTGCTGCCAGATGTTCTGAGGGGGTAGTGGAGGGTTCTAGGGCTTGTTTGAGGTCGAGGGCAGGGAGGCTATTTAAACCAGTTGCAAGACTCATAGAAATGATGTACCATGGTTGAGCTCTTGATTGAATAGTGTAAGTGTAGCACACATATTTTTATTCATTTTTCTTTGGTTGGGTATGATGGGATTGGGACGGGACAGTCTCATTCATGGGGAGGATTTGAATCACTGAGTGTACTCTGACATGTGATAGGCATGTTTTCCTTTGAGGGCACAGACTTGCCTCTTGTCCTCTGATTCTCTTGGAGAATAGTCTGGTGACTGGACATACTTGGTGATTTTTAGAGCTGTCTCTGCATCCTCGTGCATACTTACACCCTCACATACTCACCGAGAGAAATATGTATTTGTTGTTTGTTTATTGTTGTATTTTATTTATTATTGTTTTTTTGTTTTTTTTTCTTTCTTTCTTTTCCTCTTTCTTATTTTATTTTATTTATTTATTTTTGTTGTATGTCCTTGGTATGTGGAGTTGCGTGTACTCTGTGGGCTTCTCCTGTGTTTTGTTTTCCTGTATGCAATTGGAATTTAGTAGAGGGGAATGTAACGGAGTTCAAATAGATAATTCCACTTGCAGGCCTGTTTGGTTTTTGTATCGTTCACTCCAAGTTGAGTGGGTAAATAGTGACACCTAGTGGTTAGTGGTGGTGTACTTGCTGTCTTGGAACGTGCATGTGCCGTCATCGGCCCATTCTATGAACACTACGCTACAGGTAGGTTCGGTTGGGCAAGCCTCCATGGCACATGTCATGCATTGTATCGTTTGTTGTCATTGCATCGATGTATATGATGTGTACTTCTGTTTTTGATGTGTGGAGTATGTTTAGTGCATAGCATTGATATATGTGTGGTTATTTTGTTGATTTTATGGACATGTTCGATTGTTGGCCATGTGGCGGTAAGCTAACGCGCATGTTGTGTTGTTTAGTGTGTGCGCCGTCCAATTGTCCTGACCGCATGTGTGTCCACTCATCATTCCAGGTACATTGTTTTTGCATATTTTTCATATACATTGTTTCATTGTATTGACGCCCATTCTATGAACACTATGCTACAGTGTGTGCGCCGTCCAATTGTCCTGACCGCATGTGTGTCCACTCATCATTCCAGAAAATAAATGTGTTTGATTGGACAATCATCATCATCATCGTCGTTACTGAACACAACGCAGATCACGACTGTTACACATGCCCTAGTCTTCCCTTGTGTTTCCCGGTCGTCCCCACCTCCCTGGTGTTTCCCTGTCGTCTCTCTATATGTGTCTGTCTACGGTTTGTCTCCCTCCCCTGGTTTCCAGCGCAACTGACATACCTTCACCTGAACACCTGTTGCCGATCCACTTCATCAAACCCTGCAGATTAAGAACCCGGCTCTCACTCCCAGACTTCGTCTCACTCCCAGACTTCGCCAGATCGCTCCTCACTAACGTGGTGGCTCACGACTCGAGCCTCTACCAGAGAGAGTTCTCGTTTCCAGTGTTCTGTGAGTGTGTACCCATCTCTGTACGCCGGTCCCGCCGCCCTTTGCCACTTTCGTAGCCGTCTCTGCCCACACCACGCTTAACCACTAACCAACCCAGCACAGCATCTCCATGCCTTCCGCCCTTGTTTACAACCAAACTTACCTCACCCCTGTAGTAAAACCCCCTTTTCATTCAACCTTGTCTCAGGAGTCATACGTTTGGGTCCACCCCAGCACGGGGTCGTAACAGAGTATATTAGAAACGGGATCAACCTTCCCCTTTTCGAAAGAGATACAATTGCAAAGTGTGGTATGACAGTGACGTTGTGGATGTAGACTAAAGTCCTATGCAGGAATCATGTTAACGTTTTCCTTAATTTTCCCGAGATGGGAATCAACCATGATATTCTGAGGGGAATAAACACTGATATTTGGCATCAGTGATATCCTGATTTTTATCACTTATCCGGACTTAAGTCTACCGGACACAATATCCGTTCTCTTACTTCCTATTAGCTGTGTATGCCAGTTAACAGATTTTTCTGAGAGAGTTTTCTGACAAAGAATTTAACTAAGCAATATCCGAAACATGTAACGGAAATGGATATCCGTCTATCGGAAGTCCCTCCCTCTCTCTCGCGCCAATATAGGCCTGAACAGTGTCTTGTTGTGGTTTGTTTCAGTGTGCCCACCTGGAGTGACAGCAGTGATGGGCTGGGCAGCGCCAGACTGCAAGGGGGCACCTGCAGCGTTCCGAAGGGTCCGAGGTTCTGTGGACGACACAACGAGCATCTGAGAGAGAGAGAGAGAGAGAGAGAGAGAGAGAGAGAGAGAGAGAATTGCTTCCTTGTTTTAACTTATTATCTGTATCATGTAAAACTATTATTATATCCAAAACAATACAAGTATATAGTACTATACTATATAATATGTAACGTATATATACACACACACATGTACATCATTAGTATAATAATTTGTATAAAATTTGTGATTACACATTTGTCCTCGAAACCCCGATGGAATTCATAAATGTAAACAAATTACTTACTTTCTTCACCTTAACTTAATGAATCAAAAAGCATTTATTCTAAACTATTGGTGCAAAACCATAATAACATTTGTATGTAGTAGCCTAGGATTTTTTTTTTTTATAGTACAAAACTAAACAAATAATAATAATAATCATATTCTCCTGTCTTCTGATTAAGTGTTTTTGATTGTGGCAATACAAGTTGACACACTGCGTTTCTTGACTTTGTGCAGGCAGCAGAACCCTTACTGTATCCTAACAATGTTGCATATCATACACATAGAACAACAACAACAACGACGACCTACTCTTGTCATTGACGGCAGGCTGAGGTGAGCTGCACCTACCTGTGAGAACGCTGTAGATATGGGGTCCTCCAGGTCGCCCGCTACGAACGCAGCCATGTCCCGCCACAGCTCGATGGACTTCTCCCCGCCCTTCTCGTCCGTCTCCTTCGCGTGCCTCTGCCACAGCAGCTGATGGGCGCCCGTGCTCACCGCTTTGGCCTGCAGCGCCTCAACCATGGACTGGAGCTGCAGACAGCCAAGCCATGCAGGATTGGATAGTAGGGAGGGTGGGAGAAAAAAAAATCGATTTACTTTACAGTATCGCAATTCTTTTTTTAATTTTTGTATGCACAAATCAATTATAATAATATATATAATAATATAATATAATAAATGTTATTGAATTTGTTTAACAGTATGTTTATTGTTTTCACATAAAATTCCTACAAAAAGTACACTACATCAACAGTAGCCTTCCCTTAAACCAATGATGAAATGAAAGCAATGATGCTGCTGAAATAAAAGTCAGAAAGAATGACTGACATGTGATGTGCATTGTTTTGGGAAACATGCCTCACGATGTACAGTCTCTAGAAATGTATGATTCAACTTTTTCCCATGGTCTAGTGTGAAATGAAAAGTGTGAAATGCGATTAAAAAATCGCAATAAATCGTAATACCGAATCGCAATACATATCGATTCGGCAACCAAGTATCGTGATAGTATCGAATCGGGAGATAGTGATTACTAGTGCGCACACACACTATCAGGTCTAAGCTTGCCTGGATTATCACGATTATCAATTGTTGTAATCAATCGCCAGGACATGAAATTTGGATACTGGAAGAAACTGGACAGGATATTACTGGTGCTCGATAATATGAAACAGCCCACCAAGACTACACTAAGCAAACATCGGAAGAGTGTATTCGTACACAAATGCATCCTCACTTCCACACGTTTTCAGACATAGAAATAAGATAAAGTCAAACTATATTCACAAGTGGGTCCCAGCCTGTGTGCTGTGGAAATTGTGTGGGAATTAGGACCGTGTGCGTGTGTGTGCTCAAGAGGGGACGAGATGGGGAGGCATGTTCACCTGCGGAACGGACCGCTCGGGGACCATCTTTTGCAAAACGGCATAATCTATGTCCACACTGCCTCCTCCGGGGCTTTTATTTAAGCGCCCAAGTCCAGTCAACAGTTGACATTGCTCAGCACGGCTCCAGTTGCAGATGCGGATTCGTCGCCGTTTATGTTCATGTTTCACGTCACCATAGCGGTTGGGCAGAATCCGCTGGCGAGGTGGCGGCTTCATTTTGTCTCAACGCGACTGTCGGATACGAGACAATATGAAGTCTCCACTCTTCCACAAAGATAAACGACCCGGCCAAAGGTTTCCTTAAAACGACGATGGGTAACTGTACGCCGCCATGCGCCGCTTTGTTGCCGGAAGCAAATGTTGAGATCTACGGCAAGCGACCGGTCCATTGTGTGCGTTAATGGACTCGCGCGTAATGTAAAAACAAATCGGTTTTTTTTGACTGGTGCTCATACATGACATATATAACGCCGGAAACGATTTCATGAGTGCTTAATGGTGTACCGAATAAAAAAACAAAAAACATGGTGTACAAAAAGTAATGGCAGCGGTGGGATTTGAACCCACGCCTCCGAAGAGACTGGAGCCTTAATCCAGCGCCTTAGACCGCTCGGCCACGCTACCCATATAGAAGGACAGTTACAATAAATACTATATGTTAAGTGAGATAGAAAACAAAAAACACTAGTGAGCATTAGTGGATACTTCATACATTGTTTCTGTTATTCAAGCAATATTGGGAACACCGTATTTACCATCCACTGGCACCACATGACCCAAGATGACCCATGTGGCTGAAAGACAGACGGAACCGCAATTAAAGGTTCTGCATTAATGTCCCCGTTTTGCACAATAAACACAATGATAAGTTCCGCTGATCATAGCGATGACTTGCACCCAGGAGCTTGAGGATCTTCATGACCCAGGAGGACTACTTCATGACCCAGGAGGAGGACTGCTTCATGATGACCCAGGAGGAGGACTGCTTCATGACCCAGGAGGACTGCTTGCAGACGGCAGCACTGAGCTCACCTCTGGGTCAGAGCAGCAGCTGAGGGAGGGAGGGAGGTTGGTCTACTCCACCACGTGTTCTTCGCATCACACTGTAATAAAAATCAAACAATAAAAGAGAGAGCATCTCAGCTATTTTTTTTCTCACGCATCACAATAACGTTTACCTGTGTCGTGTCTGTCTGTGTCACATGGATTGACCAGTTTACAGTTAGGACGACACATAGGTCAAACCCAATCAGGTTATCAACTGAATTAAATTTGAATGACAATGACAATGACAAATTAACCGAATTGTAAATGTGATGTGATCATTACATTTACATTTACATCAAGGGCATTTAGCAGACGCTTTTGTCCAAAGCGACTTACAATAAGTACATTTGTTAGGAGAAAGAGCAACACTAAATCACTATCAGTAGAGTAAGGATTTCACAAGAACGAGTTTCAAGCATACTAATTGCTAAGTTAACCGATTGCTCGAATACAAAGGAGATAAGTGCGAAAATACTAAGCGCATCATCATCATCATCATCATCATCATCATCATCATCATCATCATCATCATCATCATCATCATCATCATCATCATCATAAATGAAACGTATAACGTGCCTTTCATGCGGACCAATCTGAAAGCGCATCAGATGAGGAACAAGAACCAACAGAGTGAGTCCACTGTGGCTCACCTAAAGAGGTCTTTAGGCGGTCCATACCCACTCAGGGAGTGAGTACCCATTAGTCGGGCTGCAACCATCATCAGTCCATTAATCGATCAGTGGGTCCACAGAATTACATTTTTTATAATCGATTAATCAAGTTGAGTACAAATACTAAACATTTGCTGCTTGATGCTTCAGAAATTCAAATGTTCATGGATCATTATGAAATGAATACTTTAGTTTTGTTTTTCTTGGCTGTTTTTCTCTTAGTTTTTCTTGGCTGCGTGTCAGATAAATCGAGCAAATGCAAGACATTACTTTGGACTCTGGTAACTTGTGATGGCAATAATCGATTATTTGACTATGAAAATAATGGTTAGTCGCAGCCCTACCCGTTGGTATTACAGCCTACGTGTGTAGGCCACGCATGTGACCCTGTATGGGCCGGCTTCAAACCTCTAATCCTAACCCTTTGAAAAACCACTTGATGTGTCCCACAATGCCGTTCACCACCAAGTGGTTTTCCCTGGTGCTGCTGTGGAAGGAGCAGCTTTTATTTTGTTCACACCAAGGAGGTGTGTTCAACTGGTCTGATTTGAACCCATGTCTATTAAAGCTCACATTCACAGGGAGTGAAGTCATGAGAGAACCAGTAGATCCAGCTACCGATTGGGATCTGTGGCCCCGGAGGTATACTAACCTATTCTTGAGTAAATACAAAACCAAAATGTGTATACGGTATATATATATATATATATATATATTAGAGGTGGGCATAGATTAATTTCTTTGATCTAGATTAACCTCACGATAATC
>JAOPJI010054480.1:0-14451 GCA_027122695.1 Merluccius productus
TTTATTTAAATGAATAATAAAAATTTCTCTTTAAATTCGAAACTGTATGCATCTAATAAATAGTTTCGCGAGTATTCAGATAACATTTTTGGCGGATTTATCCGAAGTTACTTATCAGATTCCTCTCAAAAAAGTTTTTATAGAATGAAATATTTTTTTACGTCATTATATATAAAAAAATGAGTGGGGTCAAATTGGCCCCAAAGACGCTAGGTGTATAGCGGATTTGAGGCGCTCGGAAGGATATTATTACACTGACATAAATCGTCCAACTTATTCTATAATGACTACAGCATTCCAAAATTAAATTAGTGCCCACACATATTGCTCTGTAGCGTCAAACATTAATTTTCAATTGAAAATCGACTTAAAGCAAAAAATATCAAGCGAGTCGGTCGAACGATCCCAACAAAACCCGACCGTTTCAAAAACACAGCGTACATTAATCTGCCGCACGTCGAGAGCAATTATAAACAAAATCAGATTACAAAAGCTCAACTGATGTTTAACTGATGTTGCAACTGACGCGCACTCAGAGGACACTTGAAACTGACAAAATAAATTAAAAAATGAACTAAAATTAGTTAGAGATTCCATATTTAACATTAAGCAGCTGTTTGGTGTTATTGTCAAGAGCGCCATTCCAAAAATTGTTCCAGGTGTCGCCGTCGACGTTATTTTTCATGAGAGAGAATAGCTAAGAAGCACGCATAAATAAAGGTGAAATTAAAAAGTGAAATGGGTACCGTTTTGATAGAATCGCTCAGTCTATTATCGACTTCGGAGGCATTCCAGGAGATGAACGCCCTGATAACATCAACAAAATTCTAAACGATCGCGCTTCAAGGTGTGCAAAAAAGTCATGGCTTACATTTGAGACCAACGCAGGACAATGTCTGCCCATATGCGCAAGACTAATAAGACAAAGTTTTTTCTCTTCAGTGCTGGCTATCTCAGTGATACAAGCACAACTAAACCCCAGAAAGTTGATGGTAAATAGTGCGAATAAAATGACATACATGTTCCCAAGGTTTTGGGCAATCCCAGCTGACACGTCGTTGGGCCAGTGTAGTCCGAAATAGCAGATACATATAACTGAACACGCCAATTAAAAAATATTCATATGTGATCAATAATAATCACCGCTGTTTTCACGCAGCACGGGTATAAAATGTACAGCACCCACATAGTTGATTAGTTGAGGCAACAACAATGGAATGTATTGCTGAGACTTTTTGGGATTTGCTCTGAAGACGATTTCGCCGAAAGCCCAAATGGCATTGTTGTACACGTTGAAGTGCTCCTTGTCTCGCGGGTAGATTTCTTCGGTGTCGGTTATTTCCTTAGCGATTATTTCCATCAGTTGGTCCACAAAAGGCACAAGTAGATCAGTGCAGTGACGCGCCAACTCGCCCACGAGCGAATAAAAGCTTTGTTTGACACTCAAGCATTCGTCCTTTTGAAACATTAACATAGATATCGTCAATTGCGGGCTACTTTGGCGACCAATGGAAGCAGCGGAACAATGTTAAAAATTTTCATCACAGCGGGCGCCAATTTGGGCAATTTCTCAACAATAGTGGACACGGTATCCAGAGCGAGTATCATAAAGTCCTTGTCCTCGTCCTCCGACATCTCCCCATTTGCCGTCTAAAGTTGAGTTATTCACTGCCTGTGAGTTAAACTGCGTACGGCACTCAGCGAATATTGTATTATGTCAAAACAGTTTTTCAGCGCCACCTCAAGGAACGGTTGAAAATTGTACTCCAGCGCGATGATCATCGAACAAAAGCAATCCATCAGAGGGAGCGTTTCACGGTGGAGCGACCTGGTCTGCTGGTGCCAACGTTCCACAACCCAGGGAATGAGTTGCGTCTTCATGATAGGATCTTCGGTGGAGTTTTCGACGCTGTCGAACAGTGCTGCTAGTACATCATACAGTGCAATCAGAGTCTGTCCCTATAATGTGTATGTTAAATGGGCCTGGTTATTTTTCACGCAAATTAAATTAATATTAAACATTTATCAGCCGTAGATATCTACGATATGTAAAGTTAAAGGTGGTACTTTGCAAGAATTAGCACAATGCACCAGGATCTGCGAGATGTAGGGGACGTATGAAGCGAAATTTTTACCACTTTCCTCCGCCAAAATAGCTATGGTCACCAACGCAGAACCTTGAACTTTAGAGCTGGGGTCGAGCGTTCTCTCCAGTATCGCCCGCAAAATAACTTCTAGGTAGTTTTTTCGCGAAGGGTCTAGTAACCAATGGGCGTATCTACCGACCGTCCAAATGGCCGTTGATCGAATAATTGGCTATTCGAACCTATAGGTGCAGTTCAGCATGGAATATTTACCTTGGGAGAGTTCAGACATTTTACAAAAAAGGGAATGGTTTGGTCGAGATATTGTTCCATTTCTTTGTTGCAGCCTAAAATGTTCTTCGTTGAGCAATTAATTTTTTGAATTCTTTAATTTGCACTGCAATTTTTCTTACATTTATTTAAAATATTTAATTATTTCCTAAGTTAATTTAATGGATAAAGAAGATTATCAATCGAGTTTGGAAATTAATTGATTGGCTTAAATAAGCAATTATCCCGTTAATCTTTACCTTCGATAACTAATCGACAAATTATTCAATTAAATGCTTGCTTAACGGAAGTAATTGGACATTAACGAAACAATTACACAATTCGACGTTAGAATGGAGTGACTAATCACCATTGAAAACTTGAGTATACAAATTAATTGACAGAGATTAAAAACTGGATCAACCAATTGAGCGAGCGGCTGCGAAAAGTAGGTGACTACAAGTAACAATTTCAATAAACTTGTCTTTTAAGAAATAAATCTATAAAGTTATATGATTAACAGTTTGTAGAACGAGATTAACAAAAAGTTTTCAAAATTAACTTAAATGCAAAAATTACATATGTAGGGTAATTAACTAATTATTAATTTGAATCAATTAAACAATTATGGCATGATAATCGGATAGCGATATTGATTAACAATGTTGAGTAAATAAATGCACAATTGATTTAAGTGATTGACTAAAGAGGACTAAGCCACTTGAATTTAATTAAATTCACGAATATAGCCATTAAGTAATTAGCTAATGGATTATGTTATTGAATAGAGTAACTAAACAAGCATAACAACCTATTGAAATATCGTGCAAAGTAAATAATTGATAGGTGCACCTGGTCGATTACCCACTTAACGTTCGCACAACGAAATTAATCGACAGTGTTGTGATAACATCTTCAAGTGAAAACGTAAACGATGCAGTTAATTATTAGAAAGTTAAATATTATTAAATTGATGGGGAAATTTTCAGTAAACTAATATCACAATACCATCGGCAATGGCGCCAAAAATGAGTATGACCGATTCTTCAACCACCCAGTCGTCATTTTGACGCATCAGTGGTTCCAACAAGGAAAATACAATTGGCAGAATTTGAGCATGGAAAATAACGGACAATTTATCCAGCGTTGACGCACTGACTTTCCCTATACACAGAGATACATACAGAGTTACTATCGGTCACCGTTCAATTTTACTCAGTGTCCATGTGTAATCATTCGAGTTGTTATCATCATTCGCAGCACCCTTGTTTTCTACAAAATTATTGCCAACGTTAACGCTGACTCTAAGTACTTCTAAAAACTGGCTTAATATTTGAGCCCAGTTTGTTTTCGTCATTTTCTGCACAACTACCATCGGCATTGATCTACGAAACCAACACAAATGACCAGACGAATACTCAACCAAGTTACATCACTCGTCAAAAAGTCGCGCTCACTCAGTCTAAGATTGACAATTAGAAGAGGCACCAAGCGTGGCAGCAGATTGTAAATGTGGTTGTTGTGGAGTTCATCTTCGACAATGGTTTGCCAGAAATCAGTGGCTTCCAAGGCGACATCATACTCTTCGTGAGGGTTGGTCAAACGTTGAAGCATATATTCGAAGATATTCATGAGATGCGGGTCGAGCAGATCACTCACAAGCACCAGTGTGTGGAATGCTTGGCAGACATTTCGTTTGATTTTTTGGTCGTTGTGTTGAGCCAGCGAGAAGAGCAGATTTAAGAATCCTATTGGACGTCGAACGATATGTTCAGACATGTCCGAGAGAAAGTTGTTGATGCAGCCAAGTGCAATAGCTCTAAATGTGTGTTAATAGTTGCCTCTCAGTGGTTCTTGAAAAAAGGTAAGCGACATAAATACTGATAAGTGGGCAACTGCAAATTCTGAATAATCTCCAACAGCTTATCGATAATGAACAACAGAAGCTGCATGTGCGGGTGATTGGGCTCAAGTGCATTCACATTCAAACTCATAGTGATATCCTCGCAGATATTGGAGAGTGTCGTAAAGATGGCCTTAGACAACAACTCACTCTAACAAATCACGAATTCGCTCAATACCTGCATACTGTTGTTCTTGTTTGGATCTATCATATTGAACAGTGTGGGTAGTAGATCGGGCCAATTGTAACCGGATTCCAACGCCAAAAATGAAATAATATTGGCGGCAGTCTTGCAAATCTGCAACTCGTCATCAGCCAACAAAGGCAGCAGGTTTTCACGCATATAAAGTATGAGACTGGGTGGAAAGTTTTTGTAGAGTTTTCGTATGTTGTTCTTGATCAGCAGACCGGCAGCGATTCTTATATGTACAGCTAATGAAACATCGATGATAGACACACTCCCCCATAGCACTAGTGGAACTTACGTATTTGGTGGCTAATCGATGTGGTCTGGTTGTTGAGTGTTCGCCCGCCGGACAATATGTACAATACATAGAAATTGAATTCGACGTTGTTGTGCAAGGTCTCCATATGTGCTAGTTTCTAAATACACAGTTCATACTGGTGTAACAAGAATCAGTTAAGGATGATCTCCAAACAGACACAACAAATCACAACTCACTCCTATTGTTTTTATTGTTGTCCACGGAATGGCCAATTAAAAAATTACCTGTTGAAAATCCGGGAGCATTGCTTTTTGTGGTGAAAAACAAGCATCCAGCAAATCAAGCACTTCATTCAGCGTTTGTGGGTCCAATCGAAAACCAGCAGGCTCCATACTTTCTTAAGTGATGCGAAAACGAGTTGTCCCGAAGTGTAACGTATTTGTTATTTTTAGTTATTTCCGTCTAAGCGTACTATATTGAGCTGTTTGAAGAGGTGGGTTGGTTTTGATGGACTTTATGCATGTTAGTGGTCATTGTTAAACACAATTTACCCTTTCTACAAATGCTAATTCTATCGTGGTATTAACGTGTGATTAACTTTCGGCAGGCAAAAATTGTCAAAAATAACCGTCTATGTTTTTTTTTGACATTTATATTAGTTTTAAAAATTGAGCTTTTATTTGATACACATTAAGAGATCTGCTTAAATCCGGTTGTTACGTTTTTTATTATTTCAGTTGATATCTTAAATCGAAAATATAGGCGATAGTTTTCATACCACCCCACTATACCATCTATTTAAAAAATATACTCACTGTATTGCTGTGAGTACAACTCCAATACTGACTAATCCACTTGATTCTGTGCTACTATCGTGTCGGTCAACCTAAAATTCGAAAGTTTTAATGAAACACGCTTTAAATATTAAAGAAACTCCTAACTAATCATGTCACTTTCACACTTAGATATAAATCTTAGTGGTATTCCATCAACTTGATATTGTGCGATCCAGTAATGCGTAATTTCATTGATAATCCAAACTCTTGAATATACCATCGATGTTAATTTATAGGATTAATTATGCATGAATGCAATTTCCACTGTCAGCATTATGTTTTTTCTTTTTAAACGAATTAAATCAAAGTAGATACGAAGGCAAGCACCCCAACAGCTACTGTATATTGTTTTTCGGCATTTGATGAATGATCCGGTTTTGAGCTGACAACAGTTAATTTTAAGAAAAATGAAAGTACCGAATTCCACGACATTGCAAAACGCTTAATAAGTCAAGACAAGCGTATTTCTTTCGTCCAGTTATATCAAGTCCACAATACACACTATTATACCACTTTCAGCCTTTTCTAACTATATAGCTTCATCACATAAATTGGGAATTGAGTAAGTAATTGTTCATAAAGCTTTAACTCCATATACGCGTGTTTATCTTGCTGCTAAAGGTCACATTTTTGCGAAATTATATTAACGCGACTGCGCGGAAAAATGTATAGTCGAACACTTGTGCTCTACGTCCACGTACACTGCCTCTCAAAAGTGATGTTAAGCCTGCGGAACCTCTAAAGGGGAACCATTCAATAATATTCAACAATAGCGTTTGTCATAGTAACCACAATACCAGCAGTTACTATCGAGTGAGTAGAGTCGCTTCACAAATTACTGTCATTTCGAGCAGTGATGCGTTTGTGCAAAAAGTCAACCGTGAAGGTGTGTGATTGAGAAAAAATAAAAAGCGCATAGACATTGGTGAGCACTGAATAGAAGTTAACTCGTTTGAATAAGATTGTGTGCGACCTTTCTTCGTGGCCGAATGGACTGAAGTTTCGGCGATAATAGAAAGAGCATGACCACGATTTTCCCGCCGCACACTCACATGTAGATAGGTCAACACAAAATAGATGCATAAAACACATGGCAAATTAAAAGTTGTGTATTTGAGGCAGTTTACTAAACACTCAAATTATAAGCAGGTTACGATTAAAAAACACCACCAACTGCCAAGACTAAGCGGCTAAAGATTGATCATTAATTGTCGGCAGAATATTATTTCGATAGAAAGGATTAGATTTGGCTAGAAATAACAACCAAACGATGTAAACTAGAAATCGAAACAAAACAACAGGTGCCGATCGAGTCAAAGGTTCAGCTGCTACACGCTACCTGAAGAGATTACGACCGTCAAATTTAGGCGCTAATTTTATCAGCAATAAGATTTAACTAACGAAAGCTCTTAAAATGAACGATTTCAACAATCACGACGTATCTTAAGATAACAACGACTTGAATGGGGTTGCGATTGCAGTATAGAGGATTGCTGAGTGTTGGTGTTAGTGTGTTATCGGAAATAGCGATATTTTTAGTACACACCAAAATAAACCACGTTGTGTGTTGGCAGGAAATGACCAAAAAAGCAAGTTAGCACGCAATATTGCTGAGTAATAATCCTAGATTTGATTAATTTTTGATTCCAACGATAATCCTGAGCGCGAGTTCTCTTCGTTGGTTTACTGCAGGTTGGAGCGACAACTACATCGAAATACTGACACATCTTTAAGTGAGTTATCCCCGTCTGCGTCGAGTGAAATTGATCAATATGCCATTTGGTAACCATGCGGATTCGAAAAAAACAAACAAAACCCCCACCACATTACCCCACCAACTCAATACGATACACAATGACGGCCGTACCATTAGATATGGAACCAACGGATGCTACCTGTCCAACAATAACAGCAGGGTGGTGTGTGAAACGCCAAAATATTTTCGCGACTTTGGTCCATACCCTTCTTTCCGCACTCCACACCCCACTTATGGTGGTCTTTCGCGTAGGAGATATCGTGAATTTCCCGAAGTGACAGGTTATAACTTTGCTACGTGCCAGCGTGAGTTTGTATAGAGTTCAATTGCAATTCGACGGACAGTGTATGTTTTCCCGCCAATTTTAAATCCGATTCGTTTAAAGCTGATCCGTCTCATTCCAGTCTCATTGAAAACAACACATGTGGTGGTGGTGGTGATGGTGACGACGACAATGAGTTTTTGGTGTATGGCCAAGCGTTTTCCATGCCGGCATTCTCAAGTCAAAATCCTCCATTCCCATGTAACTCGCCCAACACCACCCACATGGACAAAAGCTCGGCTTCCACCAAACATGACGTTGGTGCAAACAACAAACTAAGCAGGTCCATGTTGACTTTGTGCGAAAAGTTTCTCAGAAAATACACCTTTGAACCGTGCACCAAACCCATTTGTCCAAACACGTTGTCACTTAGTCTAAGTAGTTTGGCGTGTGTGTTGTGTTTTCTCATGTGTCTGGTTAGACATTGAAAGACGTCGTGTCTACGACCTCATCAATATACTCGTCGGAGTGGACCTCATCAGAAAGGCTGGGCGTGGTTGCTGCTATTGGAACGGGTTGAAGACTCTCCCCGATTTTTTAGCCAACTGCAAGCCGCAACTCAACTCTCTAATAACCAACAATGACGGTAGTCCCACACCATGCAATGCATCTATTTGTTGTTAGATATAACCAATAGAGACAACAAAAGTATCAGCTACATGGCACGAAGATTTCTAGCTCTAGTTATTTCAACGGTATAATATTGGTTGGTGATGGTCAATAGATAACTGTGTTTGTCTCTAGAATGAGTCTATCGATATTGAACATGCTTCTTTCCAACTGTATCCAGATAGTTATCAAACAAAAATTAATGCGAGTATGTCGTGTAGTTGTGTTACGAACTTGAATTACGTGCATGTCTAGCTATCCTGCGACGTCTATACGATGTTGGTATTGTGTATTGGTGCGTCGGGTTACTCAACAAGGTGAAAACCAGTAGAGTTTATGGCTGCAAAAGATTCGCGTATGAGTTTGCCGGGTTCGACCGTGTGGATGAATTTTACAACTCTCCGCTGGCTTTCAGCAGGAGAATGGATGACATGTTTGGGCCGGTCGATGATTGTACCACCACTGAATACAGTCATTCATTTGAGCACAGTCAACGCCGTTTGCAGAGTGACGACTACAGCTACAGCATCGAAGGATTGATTGGGTTGGGCAACAACAATAGTTGCAATGTTGATGCCACACTCGATCATTCCCTTCGTTCCATCGAAAAAAACTCCAAGGTGCTCACGTTGTCGGCACACCAAAATCACACCCTTCATATGGACGAGACTGTGACTGCTAAAAATAACCCTCCAGTTGATGACCCGCTCTCGAACAACTCCAATGACTCAGAATTCAAAGAGAATCTCATCAAATTACTCAAGACTTATAACCCCACCAAAAGAAAACTGTTGTGTGACCATAACTGTAAGTGTTGGGTTTACGTGGCCGATGCTAGGTGTGTTGTTTAGTTGTTGATGAGGTTATTTCGATGTGCGAAAAAACCGAAATGTCGTCGTCATCGTCATCCACCTTGAACTTGGTAATACCAATCTACTGTGTGGCAATCACCGTCTAATAATCATTGTGCGCTTAGGATCGCAGTCGTCGTCGTCGTTTCCATCTATAAGGCATCTACCTCACGAGTTTTATTTGACACATTATACTTGTTATGATTATAATAACTTGTTTTTGATTGAATTACCATGGAGTTTATGGAGCAATTGTATTGGGCATTCATATAGCTTTAATTAGTCAAGGGTTTGTCCTATTTACTGGCGTAGTATCTAGCACTCACACTTAAACTACGCCTAAGTTAGTGCCATTGGGGCGACGAAGGTTAACGCGGCGGTTCCTAACATTGAGGCGTGAGTAGTGTTTGGTTAACTTTTGGCGGTGCTGTGAAAACTGCGACTCGCACTACACTCCCCACACTAGCGCGTCCACGGCTTGAGTATCGTCGAATCAGTTTATTCTGCACCCTAGGAAAAATCAGCTGTTATTCTATTAATGTGAAACTAAATAAATTTTAACATAAAGGTTTAATTTAATCTATATCTACTACGTAAAAAAGGGAGTGGCTATTCTCACGGACATAATTAATCTCGTATCTCCGGCTTTACCTGTATTTTATAACGTTGGCACATCGCCAACGCTTTTGAGAGCCAAAAATAATTAGATATGACAGATTATGCAATTTAAACTCTGTAACTTTTCTAGAAATAGGTGTTGATGGGATTAAAAATGGCTTACACGTATGCGTATATGTTATTTTTGATCAATTTTGTCATTGATGGAATAGCTAGTGCCTTGCTGAATTGCCAATAGTTCTTTATTCTAATGTGCATCACAGAATTTCTGTAATTTTTGGTTATAATCTCTTAAGAACTAAAAAAATTTATAAATGTAAATGAAGTTAGTAAAGAATTATCAACAGGGAAAGCATCATAATGACAATTAGGACTTCTAAAAATTTGAAGTGTTACAATTTTCTGAGAGTCCGCTCAATCACAACTTTTATATTAAAAGGTTTGGCTACCCCAACAAGCAAGAAGGCCGTGACGAAGCCTGGCTTCCGCGCTAGTACCCCATACAAGTCATTATTGCAGGTTTCGTTAGTGGTGTTTGAAAATTTTTATTTGTTTCCACATTCATGAGTAATATTGAGTAACAACTTATACTTATCGTATCTATCTATTAATCTTAAATACTAATAGAATATTTGTTTGAATCACACAATGAACTACAGTATCGGCTTCACTGATTGTCCTAAAATTCTCGTAAGAATAATCGAATAAACCTCTAAAAGTAATGCGATTATCATGTTCAAAAATTGTGTGAATATACTCAGATCTTATGTTAAAGTAATTGAAACTACCATTTAGCATATCTTTCTTATTGTTGATTTTTACATGTTATATTTTTATAGTTACTATAGTGTTTTATAGAAAGCCCTGGAATCATATTAGGGCTAGTATTTGAACGTTTGAAAGGTGTACTATCTTAAAATCCGCGAGTTAAGAATGAGTAATATTTTAAATGCTAGTTCAATATCAAAGATTGTTACAAATCTAATGATACACCTGGAGCATTAAAATTGAATATATTGCCACGTTTAGGCACTTAAATTGCGCATTTTAAAAGTATTTTAAATGTGTCATTTTATAAAAGTGATTAAATGTTGCGACAGTTGAATATAAAAGCTTAAATAAGTAGTTCAAACATCGCATAATTAAAGCAGCTGGTTGTGTTGAAAAAAAAGTTTTTTTCACAAATCATCATGTTACTTTGGATTTCAATCTTAATTGTATGGCTAAAGTTAAAGCTGTCATCGATTTATGATCCCAATGAAGTAAATTTTTATATGCGAAAGTTGCTCTATTTTTCATTAGTTGATCATAGTTTCAAAAGTTGACAATGATTTTTCGAATAAGGTTGCTTTTTTCGGACGAAGTAACAACAATGAATCTTATAAACTCAAAACGAATACATTATACTATCGCAGAAATATTTATAAATGTACAAATGTTTATAAGTTGTTGGAATTGTTTAACATTACACAACTAAAGATATTGATACTGAAGATTACAGTCAATGTTGGTTCATAAATCTAAAAATCCCCTTACAATTTTACAAAAGGATGCACTATGGAACTCTTAAAAATAGAAAAATTAGAGTTATCGTTGACATGGTTGAAACACCGTTAAAGTTAATTGTGAGTTTAGTGATTTTTATCTAATTGAGTATAAAGCGATGATGACCCATTTTGTGTTGATAATCAACTGCTTGAATATATCAAAAAAGAAGAAATTCTGATTTTCCTTCCATCTAAAGCAAGCATTGCTAAAAGCAGGGTGTATTTTCAAAACAATGTAGTTTGACTTCTGACCTACAACAGTTAATAAATAAATTAGGACTTTGACGATAATATTTATATTGATTTCTCACCCGAAATGATGTATTTGGGATACAAAATGGAAACAAATGATTACTCACTACGACATTACGTTTCAGACATTTCCTATCAACAAAACCGATCGGATATATTCACTTATGGGTGGAAATTATACGATGACTTGTATCGATATTTTGTTCCTCCCTATCACATATCATATGTAAATTTACTATTTTTTTGAAATATAAATATATATTTAAGAATCTATCAGATGGGGCGGATACCCATATGGTCGATAGAATACACCCATGCTTACCGACCGGGTTCAAATTGTATCATATGTTTAGAATAGATGATATGACAAATTGACTGATTATATCTCTAGTAGGAATAATGAGAGCCATCAGATAATTGGGATGTACTCCAAGGAAGATTGTCAGCAATTTCTTAACGAACGTGGCTATAAGATTTACGATTATGTCAACAAATCTCATGATAATTTATACAACCTTAGTCCTCAAGTTTTACAGAGTATAAACAACTCCGCCCAGGTGAACATAAGTTGTTATTATTATCATCATTGTTAACACTGGTTCCTAACTTTAAATATATCGTATAAATAACTAATTAGTTTATATTTGATATCACTATTCATGAGGAGATTTGAATATTTTTCTTGATTAGAACATCGAACCATCAAAACATAAATATTTATTAATCTAGAGCTTCGATATTAATATAAAAATGTATTAATATAGTACTAAGTAGTTGCATTTTATAGAATAAGAACATTATCATAAGAATAAGCGGCTTTCAAGACAGTTTTCATAATATCGGACGACAAGATTGGTGGAATCATGATTTTTGCTCGACGAATAAGTCACCGCTAGTATTATTTTAAACCGCTCCTTTTATTTAGCCAATTAATTGTGAAGAAATACTTTATCCTACACTGGCTTCGTTTCTTATTAACCAAACTGAATCTGGATGTAACAAAAACCAAAATTGTTGACGTATTCTTTTATATTATCTACCATGAGCGATATATTTAAGGAACACAAATATTATTCGTGGGAAGAAAGAATGGAGAAGTTGATCAATGATATCGTGTTGTTTAAAAAAATTTCTGGTAGTTACTTTATGTCTAATTCAACATTGAAGTATCAATACAGGTACTAAAGGTACGGTAGTCAAAGGAGTTGATAGGTACGTTTATTACGGCAAAATGAAACGCTTTAAAAGGAATACTGACAATGAATTGCTACTGGACCCCATCCATTCACAATATTTCAACCCATAAATCAATTAGGTGTTATTTATTGAAATAACACCAATGTGTGATTGTTTGAGAATTACTTACCACATATACTCACATACGTTATATTAATTTTCCATATTATTGGCATTTTTACCCTGACTGCTAGTCAGAATGTCGGCAGTCATTGTTTTCTTGTATACTTTTGGACTCTGTTATTTTTTAATAGTAATAAATAATTTCATATTCATAACGTTTAATAAACGGAGTGTTTAGAATAATAGTTTATCAACAATCATTGCTACTCGAGAATAACCGTAGTTAATCTTTTTATTGTACTACAAATTGAGTTAGCGGGTTTTTTGTTGAACCCAAACGTAATATCTTACATTCTCAAATTGCAATTATTATCTAAGTATCTATTTCCTAAGATTACTATTTGATTAAAATTGAATAAACATTGCTTTTAGGCTTGCTAATGATATGATTCATTAGGATCAATTTCTTAATTACATGCAATCAGCCAATCACGAAAAAATTTGTTATCACACATTTACTTTTTCTTCGAAAATAGAGCAAATTAAAATATACCACACTATAACCAACCAGGAGATGTCACTCCGCATCATTCGTGTATAGGAGATAAAAACCACACTACACTGTAAAAATCCGTTTTTATTAACTGTGTTTACGTTATATAAATTAATTGATGATAATTAATAATTTTTTAAACGACATCAATATACTGAAACAATAAAATATCCGGCAAGTTGATAAAACTATAAAAATAGGAATTTCGGCAAAAAGGTATGTGACTAAAATCAGTGCATGGCATTTTATTTATCGTATTATCACTGAAGATTGTTTTTATGACTTTTCTGCTAATTTAATCCTTTCAACTTGAATTAAAAACAAAAACACTTGGTTAAATAGTCACAACGGATAATGATTTAATAATTTAAATAAAACAAATTTTAGCATAATATAGTTTGATATTAGCGCAATTAATGATAATAATTAATAATAACTAGGTAACGCCTTAGCCCTTTCAACCCGAAGATGCCAAGTGGCATCATTTAATTATTTCGTAGGTTATAAGATGGTATCTTATATTAAATTTAAATATTTGATTTTATTATAAAGTCCATGCAAATATCAAGTCAAGGTGTAACTAATGCCCCAACTAAATTGACAAAAAACATATCGAGTTTTCGTGCGCCTGCGCAGAGTGTAAAATAGTTTCCTTTAACATCCGAATTTGTAGAACAAACATGACAATAAATTACCAAGTAAACTCACCGAGCTTTTGCGTGAATAAATTTTTAGTTTTCAAATTTTTACAAGATGTATGCGGATAAATTTGATAGAAAAAAAACCAATTATAATCAGAATTTATAACAAAATTTATAACAAAATAAGGAAAAACGATCTTACAATAACCAATTAATTATTTTTCGCTATAGATAAAACAGAAAATAAATAAAATTTAGTGTTGTTATATCTTAGTTGGATGAAATAAACAAGCATAGCACCATTCAATCTTAATGATGAAAACATTCAATGTAGTAAACATATATATTGTTAAGATTGCTGCAGCTGGCGTACATAACGAATATGACAATAATACAACAACAAATAATCTACTTAACTATAGTCGTCATTAATATAGTTGTAATGGCCTTCTAGAATATTCTGG
>JAOPJI010054515.1:0-14424 GCA_027122695.1 Merluccius productus
ATTAACCTTATTTTTCATATGATTCTTCCCCAAAATTCCATTATTTTCCAACTGAATTATGTGTTTTAACTTAATTTATATATTTAAACTGTTTTTAATGAATTGTTCGTTGTGTATTATATGTTTTTCAGGTTTTAACAGCTGAAGTTTTGAAACGTTTTGAATATATTTAAGAGCTATTGAATAAGTTTCTGCTTTCATTTTTGAAATCAACTGACTAATTGAAAAATTAATTTAATTGTAACTGGGCAGCGCCAGTGATTTTGCGCTAGTTATAAATAAGAGAGCTTGAACAACTGTTTAGGTTATTTTGATGTCAGCCACACTCGACGTGTCACTGTTTGCAAATTACTTCGCGATAAGAGTTGGCAGCTCGGTCATCCAACCGCCAGTTATCAATGTTCAAGGCCGTGTGTTCAATGTGACCACGTTTTACAGCGGCGAATTCAACTTCCTTAATGTTGCCAATCAAGTCACTCTCTTAACTGCGTCACCTATTTTAGCAACACATTTAGAATGTTTACTGCAACACATCGAAGCCTGAATTCTCAGATCAAATGAAAGCACTCATTATCAACATTATTCTCAATCTTGACACGTATGAAAAAGCGCACAACATTGAATGCGATAAAAACCGTTCGTCCGTTCTAATTTTCCTTCCTGGTATTCCTGAGGTGGAGTCGCTGCACGAAAGGTTGCTGTCCGAAAACAAGAAACAACAGTATTTTGACAGGAGTTAGTTTTTGCGCGTTACATACATGGTTTAAGGTTGGTTGTGCGTTCGCTACACTCTCAAATATCGGCCGACGACCAAGCTCAGGTGTTCAGACGGTGTGATCCAGGTTGGAGAAAAGTATGTTGTTCAGAGAGCTTCTTGATTTCACACGCGGTGTTAAGATTATTTTTGCTACCAACGTTGCCGAAAGTTCAATAACTGTGCCAGACATTAAATATGGTAATTGTTGATATATATATCATTGCTAGCGTCAAATATATCCAATGTAGTTATCGACACTTGCCTCCACAAACAGATCGAGTGCGATAGAACAATAGGCTTATCGTGTTTGAAGCTCAACTGGATATCCAAGTCATCTGGTTCTCAACGACAAGGTTTGTGCGAATTTGAAACCTATGTTTATTTAACTATAAGTTGCTGTCTAACATTCAATTATTAGGTCGAGCCGGTCGCGTTTCTGACGGCTATTGCTTCAGATTGGTTAATCGCGAATTCTACGAGAATTTTGATGACTTTGGCACTCCAGAAATGAAGGTATCACATTCATTTCTACACATGAACCACATGTTATGCTTTGTAGAGAAGTCCACTGGAGCAAATTTTGCTCAAAGTGAAAAAGTTGGAGTTGGGACCGCCCACTCTCGTTCTGCAAGCTGCTATTTCTCCGCCTGATTTTTCGGACTTGGAAAAAGCAATACTAGTGCTCAAAGAGATTGGAGCGCTAACTCTGAATTTCAACGGCTCTACCTCGACGCTTGATGGAGACTTGACCTACCTCGGAACGGTGCTCAGCAACCTGCCCATAGATGTGCGACTTGGCAAATTTTTGTTTATTTCAAATATTGTTTGCTTACTCGATGAAGCTGTCGTCATTGGTATGCTTTCTCAAATATTAACTGTTGTAAACTTTAAACTGCAGCTGGAATGATGTCGGTGAGAAGTGTCTTTACGGAGCAGGCTAGCAACGACTTGGACGTGTACATGTAACAGGGGGTTGTTTTCAATCCCTCCTACTTATCTGGTCAATTTAGAAATCGCATGCAGTGGGCAAAAGAATCATTCAGCGACCATATCGTTCTATTGGAAATATATCGAGTGTGTTTCACTCTTAAGTAACAGTGCATTTAATGTTGTTAGGAGTACAAAAAACAACAAGCCAGCCCCAGCTTTAACGAAGTAATTTACAGCGCTTGGATTTCGGTGGTTTGACGCCTTTGTGTTAGAACAAACGACTGTGGTCCAGGAAGAATTTTCTTTCGTTGAGAAGTTTAAGAGAGGTCATTTCCAAATAGGCTTATTTATTGCGACTATATGCTGTTTATATAGGCAGATGATATCATTGGAGAACTGTTCAAACGTTTAAATCAAATGGGCATCAAACACCATGGGCAACTTATTGACAAGTTAGCAATTTCGTACGGGGCAATTTAAATCGTTTGTTCCAGGCCGATAATAGATAATCCCAAGGAAGTATTCTTACTGAAGGTATCACCATATTTCCAGTTGTTTGATTGTTTGCCTTTAGGTGGCCTTGGCGGGGGCGTTTTATCCCTATTATTTCACCACTGGCATCATTCGTTTCAACGACTTCAGCAAGCAGTACTACAACAAAGACATTTTTAACACTGTCATGGTAAGCGATGTTTGTGATAATCTGCGACTTGATCTATATGCATTCATAATTTACGAGCTAATACATAACACAAATTAATTTCGACTGGTTGAATCCCACAGTATACTACGTTCTAAGGAATCTTTGTATTTAACAAAATTATTCCAAAGTGCATTAAAAATGGTGCTTCAATAACCGCCAAATTAAGTTGTCCACTAAATGCCAGTTCATCTATGCGAATTATATTCACTCGATTATTTTTGTGTTTATGTAATGCCTACACTCGTGATTAGATTTGGAACAAAATTGCACACAATATGAACGTGTTATTTCAATAGGTCACCGGAGTCAACCGTAACGCGGATTTCGCCCAACAACTTGTCAAGTTCTTCAAGGAATATTCCAGAATTAAGAAAATCACCACAGAATCCTCCAGGTAACTGAACATAATGGACTATCTATCAAATTTGTTTATCACACAATCAGGTGCTACGTTGAATTCGAGAAAGCTTCGATGTCGTCGTTCGACTGCAACCCCAGTATATTTATCGCACTCAAAAAAAAGTATGTAATTGTTCTATTCTCCAAACTTCTAATTGGGGGGTTAGACGTCTTTCTTCCTACATCGGCAAGACTACGGACAGCAACAAAAATTTTGCTTACTCTAACAACAATCGAGATCGTTACAGGAAGTCTTTCAATGGACCCTACTCACCATTGGAAATGTCATTCGTTTTCCACCCACATTTGCTTTCAACAAGGTTCGTTTCGTTAAATTGTGCGTGCATTGGAGTCGAAACTGATTTCCGTAGAGCAATCAAGGTGAACCCTTCTTCTGTGAACTCGGTATCGCTTTACCTTCACAAAAGTAACAACCTCCAGTACACCTACATCGGTACAGACATCACGGCCACTTATGGAGGCAACAACATCAAAGTGATGCATTCCACCGCGTTTCCTCCTTTCGTCGGGCTTGCTGAGCTGCTTTTGTTGATCTTCTCGCCCAACGGGGAGTATCGAATTGACAACCGCGAACGAAATATCATCGGCGCGATATGCGGACTTGGTTTGGATAACGAAACCCAACAGTCTCTTTTGTCCGATAACGACGTGGAAATATGCTTTCCTTTCTGCTTTACGAGAGATGACGCTCTCAATGTACTCAATTTTTACAAATAACTGCTAGTTGTGTTAACCCTATTTAATTTTGCACCGCAGGTAAACAGCATTAGAGAAATGATGAATGTGCTCCTCAGCAGCGACCAGAACATGAACGAAGCCATCCTCAATCATTTCAAGAAGAAGCTCAGACAAGAATTGTTAAGGTAGGCTGAATATTTTTTGTCGAACGAATTCCTACGCATAACAGTTGTTATTGTGAAGCGTTTTTGTTGATAACACTATCTAGATTTAAAACGATTTGACGATATTTTAGCATTTTCGAAAAAGTAAGAGAGTACCAAGAACCCAACTATGAGGATTCTCTGCACGCGTTGACGTACCGCTGGGGTGTGCTCCCGACACACCGCTTAAACACCCGCTTAATTGAGCAGGACGATGAAAATTCCGTCTTCAAATCCTACTTCATCCCTATGTTGTAACAGAGCTTTGTTTGTCGTAAATTTGAACGTTTTTATGCGCGCGCGCTTCTAACAGTCATGAACAAGGTACTTGAACGAGCATTGCAGCAGAGCGTGTTAGTTTAATTATGCGCTTTTTAGTCGAAATATGATGCTGAGAACGAATTGGAGCAGTTTTGGTCAGACGCTGTTTTTGAGGCTTCAAATGTACACTAATGACCTCGGCAGTGGTGATGTAATAGATGTGTTAGGATCCATATAAGAGACAAACTTTTTCTCTGCATCGAATCAAGTTATTGATGAAACAGCACTGTAGTGATATCACCGTTTCTCGAAAGGTACTTTCTGCGCTTCCTCCAAAGTTTCGAATGTTCATCGTTGCTAGGCAACGGAACTTATGGAAACCGCATGTGAGCTCTTTCTCAAGGAACTTTGTATAAAACTGGCGTCAAACTACAAGTCGAACTTACCAACGAGAGTTAAAGTACTTGTGCGGGGTTGTTTTGCGATAATTGTGTTTCATCAGAAACTCCATATAATCACCACACTACTCAAGGACAGACAATACGACTTTTTGTTGGATGAGCCCAATAAGACTTAGCTGTAGACCTTTTTCTACCTTGATGCGTACATTTGATGTTGCTTTTTCTGTAGCTACCGGTGTGTTTTCGCTTTTATTGATTGGCGTACATGTTGTGTGTTAATTTTAAAATCAACTTTGAGAGTCTCGCAAGTTTTATAAAATATTTATTTTGTAAGATAGTAAACTATGTGCTTATTTTATCATCAGTGATGAGAACATAAATTATAAGATGCGTTCGCCCAACATTGGGCGTATCTTGGTGAGCAATCTATTTATCTATTTTATATAATGACATTGGGTACTGTTACCTATGAAATCGACTATATCTACTATATATATAAAAGAGTAGTGTCCGTGTGTCTTTCTGTCTATACACACCAGTACGCATGTGCACACCCTGTTCTCATTATTTAAGCGTTTTTAGTGCGTGGAAGTTATATGCATAAAAAGAACTCTTAACTACGTACTTAATATAATACTTAGAAATTTTACAACCCTTATAGTTTTAGAGATATGAATCATTTAAAATCGGGATTTGGATTAAAATGGAGATTAACTTTATTTTGCATGATTCTCTTACAAAATTCCATTATTTTCCAACTGAATTATGTGTTTTAACTAAATTTCTATATTTACATTGTTGTTAATGAATTGTTTGTTGTGTAATATATGTTTTCAGGTTTTAATAGCTGAAGTTTTGAAAAGTCTTGAATATATTTAAGCGCTATTGAATAGGTTTCTGTTTTCATTTTTTAAAATCAATCAACTAATTGAAAAATTAATTTAATTGTAACTGTGCAACGCCAGTGATTTCGCGCTAGTTAATCCTAAACGGCATGTACACCTGTGCGGACGCCATTTTTAATCTCACCAACTCCTATTTCTAGAAAAGGTACGAGGATTAGCTTGCAGAAACTACCATATTTAATTATATGTGACCCTTGGAACGCTAGCACTTGTCCATAAAAAATCATATATAAGTAAAATCGGGTTACCGAATTAATCTTTCCATAGCAATATCAATAATCACTTCTTTAAATTTGTTAAACAAACAAGAAAAATATTTTTCTGGTTACTAATGAACACTGAAACACACTTTAAATTTAAACATTATTTTCAGCCACACTATTATCTTATTGCGTATCAAAACAACTGCAAGAATATACAACGTGTCAGCGCACTTGCTCACAGACACTACTCCTTGTGTAGGGCAGCATAAAATGCAACAAATCCCGTTTATTTAAACAACTATAAAATTAGCTAATCCATTGACTTGGTAGGTTTATTCTTAACAACACCTATGTTGAGTAGGTTGACAATTATATAGATGAGTGACAAAATGCAAAACAAACACATGAGATTAACAACAGCCCGAACGAACCCCCTCCCCTCATAAATAATATCAGAAAAACAATGTTTGTTGGATAAACACAAAAAAACACAAATTCTAACTCAAAGACATGATTAACCTATAAGCAAAGTTGGTTTATTTGGTTTTAACGCCGACGGGAGCTTGGGATTGTTTTTTTCTCATCTCGGCAATATTATCGCGCTTAATTTTCTTCAGGAGTTGATTGAATTCTTCTCGCTCAGTTTTGTTTTTGAGGGATCGAGCAGACTTGGCAGCGGCAATGCGTCTTCTTCTTTGGAGATGGACCGGTGTGATGAGTCTTTGGATTTTTGGAGCCTTAAGTCTCTTTTTGCCGGCGGCATCTGCAGCCTCTTGCTTTTCCTTGTTCTTGAAGGTTGCTGGTCTGCGCAAAACGAATCGACGGACGTCATCATCTTTTTCCAGGTTGAACATTTTGATGATTTTCCCCGTTCTCTTTGGGCCTAGACGTCTAGGAACAGTGACATCGGTAAGACCTTCGATTTCCTTTTCTCCTTTCTTTACAATCACCATAGAGAGCACACTGAGGTTGGCATCGACAATACAGCCGCGAACATACTTTCGCTTTCTCACGCCATCACGTTTGCAGCGGTAGCCTTTGTCTCCGCCCTTGAGCAGAAGATGCACTTTCTTGGTGGTCATAACACCTTGTCTCATTGGAAAACCATCTTTATCAGAACCCCCGGTTATACGAAAAACATAACCTTTCCAGTTCTCGCCGAGTGCATCTCCGGTCACTTCTTGGGCTATTCGTTTATCATAGAATGGTCTCCTACACGCCAAGTTAACAAAACCACCACCAGTGCGTAAACTTACAATGTGAGTTCATCTTCTATGTCAAATTGTTTCTGAGTACCTTGTACTGGATATGCAATATTCAACTAGACAGACACCGTTTTACTTAATGCAAGCAACAAATGAAAATTCACCTTCATCACGACAACTAAACACAAACGTGCAACCGAGCGGACGATCCTTGCCGAATGCGTATGTAATTGATGTCGCAAATGATTTCATATTTAGAAAATCCAGTGCCGCTATCATTTTTGAAGATAGGTTTTTAGCCTCTTTAATTTGTTGTGAATATCGCACAGTAATTTTGAGGTATTATTGACTCAGATTAATAACTATTTATGCGTGCGCGTTTTCGTTAGATTTACCTAAATTTTGTTCAATTTAGGTTGAAATCTTTTAAAAGTTATGAAAAAGTCCTAGTTTACAAACGAATGTTGTTAAGATTTTATGGGGTTGTTAAAGATACGCCCAATTGGCGAGAGATGAAGTTTAGGCGTTTATATTGCTCACTTAGTGATATGAGAGAGTGTGGGTGTAATTTTTATTTGCTAAGATCTTTAAGAATTGGTCGATAAATTCTAGGTGCTCTATAAGCGAAATAGCATATTTAGCGGATGAGTGATTTTACGAAAGACAATGTTCCTAACCCTCTCAACCCGAATAATGCCATAAGTAGAGTAGTGTAAAAAATTCGCGACTCCAACTGAGTCGCAACTCTAACCTTTCGACTCTGACTCTCAGATCGATCGACTCTACTTTTAACAATATTCATAACCGTTTTGTTGTGATAATATTTTTTTCTCTTAAGCGGTTAATAAAATAAGTCAATTTTTACTGTTTTGAAAAATCTTAACGATTTTAATTGGAATTATACGAAATGAGGTTTGAAATTTTTTTTAACTAAAATTAAACACCAAAAATGTTCCCCAAAAGACTAGACTCAAACTCTTTTAATTATATTAAATTTTAATCGACTACGACTATTTTATCAAATTAAAACATCGACTCCACTCTAAAATTAAATGACTCCAGTCGACTTAGTCAGTCCCTAGCCATAGGGCATCATTTGATTATTTTGTTGGTTGTAAATGGAACCTTATACTCACGTTATGTTATTTGGTTTTATAATAAAGTCAATGCAAATTTCAACGCAAGTTGCTACTAATAATCTAACTAAGTTAGTCAAAAAACACATCAAAAGTTTTCGTGCGCGTGCGCAATCTGTATAACAATCCTTTAACCATCCGCATTTTTAGAAACAACAGAACATTAAATTATAAAACAACTACATAGGGTTGTCGAAAGAATAAAGTTTTAGTTTTGCAATTTTTTACAAGATGTACGCGGCTAGATTTGGTAGAGAAAACTATCAAAGTCCGCAAAAGCGACTCGAAACAATTTTTTATCTGAATTTAAGAAAAAGCATAAACCTTTTTTATGAAAAACAATTTCAAATTTTTTCCTATTCTAAATTTGCTGTTGTTATTTTAAGTGATTCACTGTATTGTACATTTTTATTTGGGCCAAATTAATAAATTACTCAAATTAAACGTGAAATAATGTAATTAAACCAAACAGTACTTCTACTGCACGAAGTATCATTTAAAGGGTAAAACATGAAGTAATAACTATAAACATAAACAAAATAACAATTCTAACTTTGAATGATAGTATGTTTGAATTATTTCAATTTGAAGAGATTAAATAAGGTGTTACTTGATTATTATAATTAGGTGTGTTAACATCGAAAAGTTTTTGCTAAATTTGTCTTTTTTCAACCACTAAATCAACATCTGTCATGAATATTTATCCAACTCATATTGTTTTAAAACATATTTGAAAGGGATGACAGTTCTAACATGTTTTATGGTTAACTGTTCATAGTTATGTAGAATGTGAAACATGATTGTAGAATAATTAATTTAACGTAGAATTTTTGTGAGATTTTCATGTATCTATATCTACTTCTACTATATATATAAAGGAGGAGTGTCTGTATGTCTGTCTGTGTGTACCCCCGAGTGCGCATATGCGTAAAATTTTTTGATAGTATTGTAAAGATATGTTGATAATTTGAAAATATAAATACTTCCACTATTTTTTTTACTTAAACGGAGGAAGATATAACGAATTTAGTATTTTAGCGTGGGCGTATATCAAGATTAGATGGTGTCAATTAGAGGATTATCGCCAGAAGCTTAATGTCAGACATGAAAAAGCTTAATAATAAAACGTTTCTTTTGAATGAAATTGTGATTTTTCTTAAATATGTATTTTACTTTAGTGTTTAATTGATATAGCGCTTTCAGTTTGTAGCTAATAGAGGAATATCTGTAAATTTAAAGGGTAAACTCACTTAAAGTGTGCGTAATATTGTATTTATCCTATAATATGATATTTATATGTTTTCTATTCACCCACACGCGTTTTGGTTGACTCAAGACAACATTTTCCGATTTATTTGGTGTTCCATTCCTCCAACTGAATTTTAAGGTTTAAAATGGAATTAAAATTCTTTAAAATTGATTCGGTTATAGTCAACTAAACATTAAACTACATTATAAAAGCTGATATGTCCCGTTGAAATTGTTAGTGTATATATAACAGCGAGAAAACTAAAAATTAAGTGAGCTATATAAAAAACAATGGCCGTAGGCAACGGGCAAGGAAGCTAAGGCGAAGCCGTGTTTTTGCGCTAGTTACACATAAATTAAGAAGGTAAGATTTATTGTCATGCTAAGTGCCATTTACTAATTTTTCTGGAGTTTTTTTATCATACATACAAAGATGTGCGAGTAATAAACCTTTTCTCTTAGGCACAAGCTACACAAAACAACCTTGACGATAAACCTATGATTAAAATTTATAATCATATTGTTGAATAAATAACAGTTAGGTTTTCGAAAACAGTACCTGATTAGCGCGAAAGATAATCACAGTACAATAAAAATAGCTGTTACTCCCAAGTTACTCCAAAGAGATTTAAATTGTGCACAGAATATTAACCCAAATAAACGCCAGCATAAGACTCTCAATTTCAAATTTATGTGTTTTATATCGATAAGTTTTTGTTCGTAATAATGAACAATCAATGGGTCATACTGATTCGTTCAATGTTATCCAAAAGTTTCAATACCAGTATAAATGCCGAGTTCTGAAAATCACACATTCTTCCCTTTTGACAACTGTTCTGCTCAAAGTTCTTAAGTTGAACAACAGACTTGCTATCTCAATCTTATTAGTTTTGTTTAAGGTTCTCTAACATTTATAATGAGCTTTTGTCATAGTTACTTAGTATTTTTAGGTTATAATAAGCCGTGTTATTATTTAGAAGCCTTATGCCTACTTCAAGTTTTATAAATGAAATTTTTACCGTTGAAACTACTTCGTTTCTTTAACTCTCTATTCTTGAGATATAAATTGGCTTAATAGTTTTACTAACGCTCGTTTCCCAAGTTTTAAATATAAATGTTTCACATTAACCAAGTTATCCAATTTTTTCCAAAACAAGAATAAGGATAACTGAGTTAGTGCAACGCGCATTAAAGATGGCGCGGTACATTCTGATTGCCTTTCCAAAAATAAACCTAAACACATTCTATTCTGTGCAATAAGATACAAACAAAAATGTTATTTAAATACCCTGAACACTGCATATCATTAGCGATAGATTCAAATATAGTTAGCTCGCAGTTTCAAATAGCGAAAAACTATAGACAAGTGAACCTCCCACAACCTAATAAATATTTGACGCAATAATTGCACGTACACCTTTATTCACATCATACATTGAAATGTTAGAAAAACAATTTGAATCTACAGAGAATAATACATTACACGTAAAATTGTTGTAAAGTTAATATGGAGACATGTATGGTATCCGGACGAAGAGGGAAGCTCTAGTAGTATCCACGTAGTTTTTGAATGTTATAGTAGGTAACAATGCACACCCCCACTGCACTCCACGTAAGAATAATACATACAAACGCAATGTGGCCAAACGGTGACCTTTGGAAATTTTTGTTGAAGGTGGACGTGCCAAAAATATTTTTGGCTTTTCTTTGGCCGTACAAGAGTAGCAACGAAGGAATCACATATTGGACCAGTGTTCCGGCATAACTACCAACAACGTTGACAATGTGGTCAACGTGATCGCTGAGGAATAAAATGGCCACAAATGGTGGGTAAATTACAACCGAAGGAATAACTAAACGCTTGAGAATAAATTTTGTTCTAGTGTTCACAGAGTTGTCTTTAAAGACGAGAGCTTTGATGTTCTCGCGGAGAGTAATGCCAACAATGGGATAGCTGGAACTCAGAGCAATAACAGGGAAAAGTTGCAAGAAATTTCCCAAAATTTGAAATATTACGCCTTCCCCAAAATTCATGAAATTGACAGTGTAAATATGCTGAATTTCGTCCTTTTCGAAAGCAAATGCCGCGCTATAGGTGACGAGCAGGTATATTACCAACACTGCATTTATAGCACAGACGAACAGAGAGGTGTAGCTTCGACTGGTATCTTTTATAGGGTAGAGGAGCGATGGGAGAGAATGTTGGCACATGAATGCATACAGCCCCGTTCCGATAAACAAAGGGACACCCTTAAGATTAACTGCGTCTGGAACGACTGCTTTTCCTTTTGAGATTTTCGCCAACGCCAACGAAATCATCATGATGAAAGCTAAAGGTTCAACGTTTAAAATGCACGTATAATTGTGCATTTAATGCATTAAAAGCATGTTTATAGGCCGGATTAACGAAATCAACAACCCAAACTTAGAAAAAATCGATCAAGTACAACATCAACACGACATCGTTTACAAAGTAGTAGTAATAGAATAGACAATGTGAGCAATAGATATTACCTAGCCATCGAAGACATATGGTGCTGAATTGTACACATTTGGTTTTGGAAACGTTGAAAAAAATCAAACTTCCAACCAGTCCAGTGAAACAGGTCTAAAAGTGGTTAGATCTCGCAAAGTTTGTTAGCTTATCTAAATACAATGTATATTCTGAAGACATTCGTTTCTCCGATTCTGAGACAAAATCTTCCAGCAGCTGTTACATTGCCCGAATAACTAAACGGGAATGACGCTTGTTTCACAGACGTTGAGTGTTACCAAGTCATTGTTTTCAACGATTTTCCAACAATTGACAAATATATCAAGAGATCGCCATACAAGTATATAATAGTGGAAACGAAGAAGAACACCAGCAGTGCTATTAAGATCTAAGTGACTGACTCATGCCACATTTTGACGTTACGTTTGTTGAAGTACAACCGAGCCATTTCACTCTAAGTTACATTTAAAAACTTTCAAATTTGTCAGTTGGCTACCAATTCATATTTGGTTTGAATTTGGAAAATTTTGTCGTCTTGTTCTACATTTTGAGGAATATTAGAGAGTTTGTGTGATAGTTATATCAATTTTGACACACTGTTATGAAATTCGTGATGGACAAATACATAATTTTCAGTTTTAACAAAATGAATAAACAAATATTGAGTTCCCGTGAACACAGATTCATATTCCATATAAAATTATACCCAGAAGACGTAAGGTCTCTTCATTGTCCACATGATGTTCCTGTATTTTTAGACTGTCTTCAGCCAGCTACATACTCATATTAAAAGTAAACAAGCACAGTACAAACATGTTGTTGTTGGTCAGAACCATCCGTTCGTTCGTGAGTGTAAGACTTTATGGCACACGCGAGAGACATGGCTTCAACCACGTAAGTGCATGTGACGAAACTACACAACCACAAAGACGTTATTTTGGCGTGGCGAGGAATGTGTTTACCTCAAGAAAGCTAACCACAAAAACAGCACAGTGCCAATAACATAACCCACATGAATGAATGCATAAGGCAAAAGCAATGCCCCAGACCCAAATATCAGATTGAACACAAAAACTGTCGCAACCTACCATATGAATTTGCATTAGATCCGCATAATACACTTTGAAAAGTCGCATAAAATCCAGAGACAATATATCAACACATTGTACAAAATCATACCCCCTTTGGATAGGTGTCTACTCTCGTGTCCGTAGCCATTTCGCTGTCAAAAAGAGCTTATGAAAACAGGATTTATAATTGTTCATCTACTCCAAAAATAGGATTAATCCCTAGCTGCTAATGCACCAGCTAGAAGTGTACTGGGTAAATCTCTAAATTTTTAATACATTAGAATACCGAGTTCACGTCAAATTGTCATTAAAATAAAATTACGTAGTACATAGAGTTACAATAGATAAAATAAATTATTTTTTAATAAAATAAATTAAAATTCAGCTTAAATTTATACCGCTTTATGTGCAATGGTGTTGTTTCCGAATATCTGTGAAAAATGATATGGTGTCAGAATGAGAGTGTTTCATAGCTGATGTATAATTATGTGCTGTTACTATAGAACTGTTATTTTCATTATGTAACTGGCGTCTATTGTTGATTGCACACTGGCGAAAACATGTCACTAACTTATTTTGGTGGGAGAAAAGGGTATGGAAATGCGGATTTAGCATGTCGTGTATTATAAAGCTGCACCTAACATTTATTTCATTACAGTTTAATCTATGGTGCGAAATGAATGTTGATATGCGTTTGTTTACTTATTGACACAACCAAGCATCACCCTTAAACACTAATGGATAAACACGCACTACTTGTTATGTTAAGGTGAGTTGCAAAATTTCTGATACTCCAGTTGAATCACAAGATACATTAATACATGCTGTGTGTTGTTTTTGTTGATGATTTATGTTGTGCCGGAAAGCTCACCTATTCTCGCAGGATTTTGAATCTTGGTTCTCTTTGTTATGAATGTGGCAATAGACTTGAAAATGTCACTGTGCGACTAAGATATCAATACGTAGTTTTATTTCAGTGAATGGGTTTAATACTTAATACATTATATGATTTGTTGGTATTGATTTTGACTCCAACGCCCCAACTCGGCATACATGTGAAGTTTCAATAAAAAAAGTGATTCATTGTCAAAAATATCAACGATTCCGAAGTGTCATGTCCAATGTTAACCTTGTATTTTAACGAGGTAGCCGTGAACTATTGCTATTTTACACAGATCCTTGTGTTAACTATTACGGAGCGTTTGTATGAGAGAAATAATCCGGGAGTTGAATCCACCTGCTATCTCTATCAATATCGGTATTGCTATAGCAAATCCTAGTAGGTTAATTGTTTTTATTAAGATTATAAGGAAGGGGTGCGATGTTCTATGATTTTTTTACAAATTACCCGCGTTTTTACTGAACGTTGAGGCAGCCCAGTGTAATAAAGATCGGCCAAATTTTTGCTCTAGTGGTATGTGCGCACAAGGGTGCTTTTGTTATGATCCTCTCTTTAATACACAGTAAATAACTATCACGCGTCATTATTGAGTTATTTCCAACACGGTGGATCACGACGAGGGCGCAGGTTTTTAATTCTTCCGACATGATGCGCAGTCTTTCGTGGTCCCATTTGTTGTATTTTGGTGTTTTCGCGTATTATCTGAGTTCCTTTGAGTTTTTATTTCACCTCCGTAAATTAGTGCTTTACAAGTTTTACAAAACAGCGACATGGGGTAAATCTGTCCGCGGAGTAAATGTGCCCATGTGCGCGCGCGCGTTTTATAAATGGTGCGCGCATATTTTGGGCTTTATACAATTAAATAAGACATCTTTTGGCGGGAAATGACCACGCGATTAGATATTTAGG
>JAOPJI010054522.1:0-27619 GCA_027122695.1 Merluccius productus
TTCAAACTATGTTTTTAATATTCATATATGAATTGAAATATATTAATCTGATTAACTCCATAATTGCAATTAATTGCGAAATTGCAATCAATTATTTCAATTAAACTTTGGTAGCAATCAATTAATTGGTTGCAATTAATTGCAATTAATTGGAGACCAATTAATTTTTGACCACCCCTGATTCTATGTGTACTTTTCACGTGTGTGTCTAGTCGTATGTCTCACTCTAAGTCTGTTGTATACTTTCTGAATTGAGTGTTAATATATACTCAATTTATGCATGTCTTATTTAGCACTAAATTTGATTGTTCTTTTAAATGTTTAAAAAAGTACGTTAAACATGAAGTAAAACCATACTTGTAGGAAAAATCGATCTACTACTACACATATAAAGAGTAGTGTCCGTGTGTACACACGAGTACGCATGTGCAAAGCCTGTTCTCGTTATTTAAGCGTTGTTAGTGTGCGTAAAGTATATATGTAAAAATAACGCTTAACAGCGTACTTAATGAGATACTTAGGATGTTTACAGCGCTTATAGTGTTAGAGATATGAAGCATTTAAAATCTGGATTTGGATTAAAATAGAGATTAACCTTATTTATCATATGTTTCTTTCTCCAAAATTATATTATTTTCCAACTGAATTATGTGGTTGAACTTAATTTATATATTTACACTGTTTTTGATGAATTATTCGTTTCGTATTATAAGTTTTTCAGGTTTTATTAGTCGAAGTTTTGAAACATTTTGAATATATTTAAGTGCGTTTGAATAGGTTTCTGTTTTCATTTTTAAAAACCAACCAATTGAACAATTAATTTAATTGTAACTGGGCAACGCCAGTGATTTCGCGCTAGTACTTAAATAAAATGATCATTTGAAGAATTCCAAACAACGCTGGGCTTAAGCGCCACTATTAGATACTGATTGATAACGAGCTATGGAAATGGTGGCCAGCATCTCAAAACGAATTGGTAGAAATGAATTATTAGATAACTCATCGAATAAAATGCACGACGTGAAGAAAACAGAGTCCGGCGAACTCGTAAACGATAAAAAAATATAAAAATTTAACAGCAGTTGGAATTTGACTTGGTAATTTTGTTTCTAAGATTTACAGAGTGTCGACTGCGCGACGTGGTTTCTCCGTCAGACGATACACCAGATTTTTCTTGGTTTTTTTGTTTTTCGCCGTGACGTTGATATGCCAAAGCGATAACCTAGACAACAAGGTCATCAGCAACAACAAAACCTATATTGCGACTGCAAACACAGAACTGACTTATACACGATACTTGAAATGATCTCAAAAAGTTGTTAAACAAGCGACGAGTAGTGATAATAGGCTAGTTACTCGTAAGAAGGCCTCTTCGACATTGGTAGTGTCAGCAGCCGAAGTCTCAATGTAATCAGCAAGTCCTCTCCTCTCGACCACCATACGAGCATCGTCTTCTGAGATGACACGCAGATGTCTGAGGTCGGTTTTATTGCCCACTAGCATGATGGTGCTTCTATCGCCAAAAGTGATATCACAAGTGTTGGAATATTTGACGATCTCATCAAGCCATTTGTCCACGTCGATATAGGATTGAGTGTTGGTTAGGTCAAAGCACATTAGACAACCTACAGTTTTGCATTTAGTTCAGCCAACGTGGAAACAACACACCAACGCCACTCCTATAAAAAGAACTAACAATCGCTCTGAACCTCTCTTGACCAGCAGTGTCCCAGATCTAAAAAGGTTATATTTTCCATGTGTGGGTATGGGCCACCAAACAGCACCTGTGCTTTTATAATTTTATCGTCAATTTGAATCAACTTGGTACTGAATTCAACACCAATCGTAGCTTTAGAATCTATCTTAAATTCACTGTTGGAAAAGCGTGATAACAACGACGATTTCCCAACACCGGAACTACCAACTATCAGTATTTTAAATAGATAATCATATTTGTCGTTTCCAAAGGGCTTCAATATCTTAAATTTAGATATATCCATAAGATATTTGGTGGCAGTTTATCAATAGAGGCTTGCAAATGTAGAAACAATTTCCGAATCAGAGGGTCTATAATCCGATTCTTCTCGTCTCATATCGTCAAGCCGTATATGAGGCGATTTACCGGTCGATAATATAGTTTCAGTCCTTGGTGATTAATTTTTTCTTTCTTATTGTGTTAGGCGTTGTTCAATTCCGTATTGTCTATTCATCGTTTGACAACGCCAACGAAACGGTCAATTTTAATTAGGTCGGCCAACAAAAAGTTATTTCGCTTGTGTGTTTACAGGATTAAGTAGAGCAGTTAATTTGCCTTAATTACATATGTGCAGTCAATTCTGTTTTACTCCAGCAATAAGCTCATTGTCGTCTACACATCAGCCCGGTTACTCCATACTACCCAACTTCAAATTGATCTTTCATACTTAAATAGCGCATTCGTGTGGCATGTGAGATGGTCTCTACGGTGATTATTTAAATTTGATAGCATATTTTGTAATTGGACTAACAAAGTTACAATGAATACATCCGAATTGAAGTTGTATCATAGTGCTCTAACAAAATTAACTGGAATATACGATAAATAATACCCACAAAGGAGCGTCAGTGTTTGTGTATTCTGTCGTCTGGCATCGGGGAATCTGCCATAAAAATGACAATGCATGTCTGGGAATTCTAATTGCACTTGAATTATTTTTGACTGAATAATTTCTTGTAAAATTAGCTTTCAATTCGATGCTGTCACCATCAAATCAAAGGTTTACTTCACAATATTTAAAACAGCATAATACGAATTTAAATATTATTCAAATATTAAAACAAAAATTGAAAATGGTTTTAGAAAATGATCGACGTTTTTTGCTTAAATTCAGATAATAATTTGTTTTGCGTCAACTTTGTCCGACTTTAGTTGTTTTCCCTATCAAATTTAGCTGCATACATCTTGTAAAAAATTTAAAAACTCAAACTTCATTCTCTCGATAATTCTGCGTGTTTGCTTTATAATTTAATGTCCTGTTTGATGCAACCATTCGGATGTTCCAGCAAATTACCTCATATCTGACGCGTGCGCATGCCACGATTGATGAGTTTTTGACTAATTTAGTTGGAGTATTAGTTACAGCTCGACTTGAAATTTGCATTTACTTCATTATAAAATCAAATTCTTTAAAATGAACACAAGGCACCATCTTGCAACCTACGAAATACTCAAATGTTGCCATGTGTCATCGTTCGGGTTAACAATGCTAGTTATGTTCCGATATAACCCATTATTGTTGTTATTATGGTTGGTTATTATTGGCTCTTGGATTGACTGACTGCAATAGACGCACAGCAAAAACACAAGTGAATCAGAAAATAAACCCTACATCACCATGACAACCGATAATTATCGGATTAGGACATAGTGTAAACGCAAAGACCCCGCGAAATTAACAGGGCAAGGTGGAGTATAAACACGGAGAACCGGCCAGAGTTACCTAGTTACAGCTAAAGCGTAGCACCGACAACAACAATTTGAATTTCAACTAACACGCGCAGACTCCAGCGTCACGATAAAGTTTCGCCGTGTGTCGTCGTGCACCCATCGATAGAATGTCTGCCGACGCAGTTTCTGTTCCTATCGCCCTAGAACAGCTAAAAGTGATTTGAAATGAATATTTAAATTAATCGCTCTATTTTGCAAATGCATGGACCAATTTCATTCACACTTGAATCAATAGGGCAAAAAGATCGTCCCCGTGAAAGGAAAACACCCACTCCACTCCAAATGGACATTTTCATTCAATAACACCTTCACCTCCACGCAGAATTATGAAAAGGGCATCAAGGTGTTTCACGAGTTTGACACAGTGGAGGACTTTTTCACGTGTTTCAACCATATTCGTGGTGTAAGTAAGTTGGACAATAATGACGAATACTACGTGTTCAAGGTACGTTCACCTATACTGCCGATGTGAAAAATAGACGTTGATTCTAGTTCGGATACCAACCTATGGTCGAGGATGACAAAAACAAGGATGGCGAACGTTGTATTATCACTGTGAAGGGTCAAACTGATCGTCACGAGCACATTTGGCTTAGTTGCATTCTGATGGCTGTTGGATGTGCTTATGGCAAAGCATCCGAAGAGATTGTTGGCGTTAATTGCTCCAAAAGAGAAGAGAGTGTTCGAATTGTGTTTTGGTTCAAGGACACGAAACATTCGTCTGTCAACGCCTCTCTCATGTACTCTTGTGATTTAGCATTACACACTGACGAGTGTTTGTTTAGTACCCATTTCATTTCAGAATGTGGAATCGAAAGATTTTCCATTGATTGTCGTACTGATTCAAACAAGGCCGCTAGAGAGCGCTACAGCAATCAGTCCAGCTTTCACGCAAATAAAAAGGGCAGAAAAAGCGGCAAGGGGCGAAACTTCTATTTCTAATAGTTATTTTGTGTTGTGTTCATGCTTACTGCCTTTCTATTGGATTCGTTGTTCACCTCAACGCGACCTTATCATAAAATCTAACTTATTGTCACTGGGCGACTCCAGTGATTTCGCACTAGTTCATTATTTTCGGGGGTGCTGCACCGTTTGCTAACCAATGATTTAATATTTGATGTTATCTTCCAAGCAAGTCTGAACAGTTGAATAGTAAAGTTAAATATTGAAATCATAAGGGAGCAGAGAGGATCAAGATGCGCCACCAGGCAGCATTAGTCTCGCTTAAACTAAAAAATATATCTCCAAGCTGGCAGCATGAAAGGCAGTATCAAATCAACAAAAATTAATCCACTCCGATAGTTCATCAACCGATTGAGATGAGACTCATAAATAGAATTCAAGTGGAAAACCGCGGAACCTCAAAGGACCTTAGCGATTGAAACGGCAAAAATAGAGGATGTATTTCGCGCCGAAGATTACCGACATCTTAGCAGCCTTCATAAATTGGTTGTTTGTTTAAGCAAGTTTTAGCGAAAATGCCCGTAGATCTGAACGCAACCCGCAAGTGTAAAAAAATCTACTACGCCCCGAGCGAGATGGGACTAAAGCGCGAGCAGTTTTGCACTGAATTGGCCGTTCTCCTGAGTGCTCACAATATTCACACTGCTCTGGAACCAAATGCGATTTTATCGCTGGGCTCAGTCAAAGTTGATTTGTTCCAGTTGTTTCTACTGGTCGCTGTGAAGAGCGGTGGTTATAAAAAGGTGATTTTCACGCGTGTTCAACCAAGTTGTTTGTTACGCGTGTAATTTGAATTCGCACTTTCTGCGCTCATTTTTAGCGAACCTTTAACTATGTGATACATAGGTTGAAGAAACTCAGCAATGGATGAAAGTCGCCAAATGGCTCTTCCACGGGAAGCAACTTTCCATCGATTTAAACAGCATCGACGGATTGCACTTGTTCATACGAAATGTGTACCGCAAGTATTGTGTGTTTACGTGACTACTTTTGATTTCAACACTCGAGCTAGGTATTTGTTGGGCCTGGAAGGTTGCTACATTCCTACCCACTCTCCCGACGTTGCTATAGAGCTAAAACGCCCAAGAAGCGCTCACACTTTATGCGACGGACGTAAAATAAATTTGCGACGTGATTTATTTGATTTTTGAATAGACTTCAAGAAACCACCCGAGAACAACCTTCAAAGTCCGTACGGAGGACGTATGTCTGTTTTTTGAACACTCTCCTGAGTCATCATATTAGGCAACCAGTTATTTTCGAAATTGAACGAGCTGCTGATGCAACTACAAACAGCAGATAGCACCACTGTATTGGACGACATAAGCACCATGTGCGAATTCCCGCCGTTTTGCGAGATATTTCCCAATGTGAGTTGTCTAGGCAAAGCTATGGCTAATCTCTACTAGTGTCCTGCGATAATCAACGAGCTTCTGTTACCGCTAGGCATATTTCGGGCATATCGACAAGATCGTTACGAGGTAGTGCTTCTTAATTATGTGTGCGCTAGAATTCATTGCTTGAAATGGCGTAGTTCGGAATGTGTTTGAGGGGGGGGTTATCTTGTAATTGAAAAACTTAACACTTACGCAATGCATTGTCGTTCTGTGCGCGACTGCGAACATTCGTAAATTCCTTGGAGATTTATTTATTTATTAATATGAGTTAATATATGATAAAAAAATAGAAATTAAAACATGCATACATATGTGCGCATGCGTACCGGTTTTTAAACTTTTTATATTGAAAAAAATACGTATTTGTTGGTGAAACCTTGTGCCACAGTTCGTAACAACCTCGAAAATGATTATTGTTAACCCTTTCCAAATGGGAGAAATATTACTAAATTAAAACCTTTGGATTGGAGGTGTTAACCCAATATCAGTGACAGACGATCGTCAAAATTTGAGTCTCGTCATAAAAGAAATGGCGTTCAATTTATCTGAGAATAAAAATCAAATGAGACAAGGTTTTGTGGCGTTGAAAATAACTCAAAATATCCATCTTAGTTTTTATTATTATCTTTCAGATAATTTAGATTTGTTGTATTTGAAGTAACCGTTGATGTACAATTTAAGTGCCCCATTCGCCTATTCTATTTTCTTGTGGAATTCCTTAAATATGAAGTTTATAGAATGTATTCGTATGGATACTTAGCCCCGTTGACATTTACGAATTTCTCGTCTAGCCCCCCAATACGTGTTGTTGATTATTCAATATTTAGTTCTGGAAAGCGTTCCTCAGCAACATCAAGCGTCTGTGGTGTGTCGACGCGAGTTTATTCTCAGCAACATTACACGACGATTTCATCCACTACACAAAGTCAAATGCAAGGCCGCTTCGTTGTCTCGACACCAACTTTACGTTCGAACATTTGTACATAGCAAAGGTGAGTTGTGTTTACGCGTAAAATCGTAACGGTTTGCAAAGTTGAGCAAAATATTCCGCCTGATATTGGAACAAACTCCAGCCCACCTTGAGAAGCTACTCAATGAAACCCACCTAATAAAGTTTGTCCAGATATAAATGGTGATTTAATCAACACATAGATTTGCCCTTGTATGCATCTATACCCACCCTCTATCGACAAACAACAACGACCAACACAAAAAGAACGTGGAACTCTGTCAGTATATAAACACCAATGGTTGGAGATTGCTGCGGCGCATTTCCTTAATGGTACACCTCAACCTTACTCATTCACTTTAACTCCAAATTCAAGTGGAAAACGCAACCCATGGACGACACCTTGTATTCAGTTATCGTTGACACCATGAAGAAATATCTGTACTCGGACTTTGTAACCCTGAGTGTCCACCAAAGAGACATATTTTTGGATATATTTGCTATCCTCGAGAATGTGTGTCATTCGTTGCAGCTAAAGTTATCAAAGTGTGCGCCGTTTTCCAATTCTAAAGAGAGTTCGCACGCCTCTCCAGCTGCTTCTAATTGCGCCACACCTGAATTTAGTTTCGTTTGGTTCTTGATGTTTTTTCTCACCAAAATTACTCCGCTATTGAACGTGTGTGAACCCCAACTCATGATTAATAACGATGTTTTGCAGGTATCCATTGATTTGTTTGACAGTTGGTGGGGGCATTTATTCTACAACTATTGTTACTCATTATCAATTCTAATATCAAATTTTATCGCCCCACCTAACAGCTACTACTGCCATGTTTGACGACCGGTTATCGTCAATAAAAATCCATGTTTGTTTCTTAGGTGTTCTTGAATTGCCTGTACACTCTCTACAAAATCAGCGTCATTCTTCCTGTTGCTTGCCACATGTACGCTCAATCAGACGACTTCCTTCGTCTGCTGGGGCTGTTTTTAGTCGGCATGGAAACTAGTTATGGCAATGCACCGAAGATTGATTCAGACGAAAATCTAGTGGCTCTGTATGGCGAAGTGGTCACTCAGCTGAATAGAGCTTTGTGCGGTGCTGCGGACGTCCAAGTGGACAATGGGAGGAACACCGTTGCACCATCCAACAAATTTCTAAAGCTAACGCTGTACCAATTGCTACAAAAAGTCTTTTCTCTAAAGAGCGACTGCAAATCAATTGGAAGTGTGATTTTCCGTGCCAAAATTAAGCTACTTTTGAGCATTGTTCTGAGTCAACCTTGCCAAAAACACACAATTCCAACTGATTTCTCCAAACAATTGTTGTACTATCTGGATAGCGATTTCACTCATTTCCTTTCAATATCCAAACACATTCACCTACAGTGCGCCAGTTGTAATTACGGCAAAGTGTGCCCATCTGACTGCAATGGTTCAATGCTCAACAAGGTTTTATTCAGTATACGTTTCGATTGTTGCTTTCCTCCATCCATACAAGTATTTGCAGTGTTGAGCGAGGTGTAGTTGATGTGTTTTAGTTTGCCGATTCCAACTCAGATCGTCCTCTTAAAAATAAGGTGATAGTGACGTTGTTTGCCATACTAACTGTGGTTAGTGTGTGATGAATGTAATCAATGGATGTCCGAAAATTAAATCGTCGATTGTCCTAACTACGTTGAGAATTTTCAAAGATATCTGCCGTTGTTCTACTTATGGGCGAATGTATGAACATTTACCTACTCAACTTGTTGTTGTTTTATATACAAATTATTAAAAAGGAAAGGGGCTATTACTACGGAAAAAATTATCCAACGCCGCATGTACGCTCGCCATTTTTAAGATTAAACCTGGCGTCCAAAACTTTAGGATTAAAAATGGCGTCCAGAACTTTAGGATTAAAAATGGCGTCCAAAACTTTAGGATTAAAACTGGCGTCCAAAACTTTAGGATTAAAAATGGCGTCCAGAACTTTAGGATTAAAAATGGCGTCCAGAACTTTAGGATTAAAAATGGCGTCCAAAACTTTAGGATTAATTTTCCGCAGCAATAGCCACTGTCCATTAAAGACTACAGTTGTGTTAACTTGTGCATTTACGTATTGTTGTCATTAGTATTTGTCGTTAGGCTAATCCAAATCAGATTCTGGGACAGAATCGTGCTTCACGCCTTCTCCAAAAATCACCTTCATGGCGACTCCACCACCATAGTAGCATTTGATATTATGAAAATATTCCATGAGAACTATCTGCATCAACTCACTCAGCGCTCACGCACATTCAATTAGCAGCTAATGCCGCCTCTTTTGTACATTCAAACGCTCACTCAACATTGCTGCCAGAAATGCAACACATGAACACATATTTAAATGTAATCGTTGTAAAATATTTTAGTTTATAAACAATGTTTCTGTTACTGCGAGTCGCTTTTCTCCACATCCACGATAATATTGATAGGTCCATCGTTCACGGAGTGTACGTGCATGTACTGGCCAAATGCGCCATCCTTCACCTTTTCGGGGGCGTAGGTTTTTTTCAAGTAGTCTACAAAATGGTTGTACAGCGTTTGAGCTTCCGGTCCGCACATGGATTTGTGGAAATCGGGTTTGTTGGATTTTAGTGTGGCGTGCAGTGTAAATTGACTTATACAAAGTATTTCCAGTTGACCACTTAGTACATTGGTCGCCCAGCGTTTCGCTTCTTTTTCAAACAGCTTCATTGCCAGCAGTTTGACACAGGCTCTTTCTACTTCGGCAGTGGTGTCATTTCTACTGATGCCGACGTACACGAGAAGGCCATTTTGGATTGACGAGACGCATTTCTCCTCGACGCTCACACTTGCACGGAGAACGCGTTGGATGACCAATTTGACCATTTTCTATCGACTACTCTTGCTTTATGGGCAACCTCAAATGCGCTTGCGCGAACCCCAAATCCGTTTTATTCGAGACTAGTGCTAACTTCCAGCGTTGCTTATTGTTTTTTAAATGAAACGTTCATTTAAGTGTTACATTACATTGGGTTGAATTCTTTTACTCATAATTTTCAACAAGCAATAACGTATTTCTTAAGTTGCCAAGTTCACTGCACCTTTCACTAATATTCAATGATGTACATAACTATTTATTTGCTTAGTTGTTGTGAAAATTGTTTGTACTAATAACTCACTTTGAAAATACTTAAAAAGTTCAAAATAACCCGCCATTAATAAAACTAACGGATTTGTCTATCGATTTTAATGAGTTGTAGGAAGCGGATTGCTCACTAATATTTATAGAATAGGAAGAAATAAATCCAAGAATTAATCAGTTAATTAATAATTTATTTGATACCAAAATAATTCAACATGGCGGCATATAAATCTTGAAGTAGACCACTAAGGTTTAGGTAAATGGTTTGAATTTAAACTTCACAATGAACAGCATAAAGAAGAGTGCTGGATTTGGGAACTTAAAATTAATATTGGTATTGTAAAATTTGGACTACAATAAGCAAAAGTTTCACAAATTGCCCACAACAACCATGAACACTGTCACACAAGAACAAATTTATGTATTTAAATAAAAAATGGTTGGACCAATGCTAATAGTTACATGGTTTAATAGTATAACTTAAAGCAAACTATATTTGCGTGAATTGGTGGAAAAACAGCCATGTGTCTATTATAATCGGATTAGTTGACATACTAATCGGATTATATTTTGGAAAATCAATTAATCCATTGCATTTAAGCATGCCAATAAGTATTTAATTAAATCTACCAACATGGGGAATTTTATCTATGTTTTTGCTGTATTATTAGCGATGTCAAATGGGTGGTGTATAAGTAAAAAAGATTGGGACATGCGGCGTACTTGCTGAAACACACACGGACACTACTCTTTATACATGTGGAGTAGATGGATAGTAGAAAACTCTCCATATGAAAATAAATAGTTTTAATTTGTCTAAAATAATAGATATTCATACTGTGGCTGTAACGAAGTAGCGTTTAAAAACGAGCAAATAGAACAAGTATCTAACAAAATTGGAAACTGTAGAAAAATAAAGTGGTATAAAAGGTTCTTTCACCGGTAAGATAAAACAAACATGTAATTGATGCATTTGCAACATGTCATTGGTGGTCGATGTCATTCACCTATGCGAACATGAAAGATTGTAAAGTGAGCAAGTAAAACACTCACTTTTTGGGAGAGAGTAAAATACTTCTTTTTCAAAAGATCCACCTGGATATTTAAATTCTCCACTTGAGTTTGCTAAATAATGACGTTGGATAGTGGGAAATACTGACCGACTGAGCTACATAACTAATGGCGGACTGTTGGAAACGCTCGATTTCCTTGTTTTTCTGATCAACCAGCTCGGACATTTCATCAAGATTCAGTTGGGTTTTAAACTTGGACTTTTTCATGAAGTTGCTGATATCGTTCATGAGGTAGCACTAAATGCAGGAGTTGTATATTTGCTCTAATTAATTGCTATAAAAACCTCATTGATTGTGGCAGTAGTTGAGTTGTTCCTAGTAGATTGAGTCTCAGGAGAGTCCAAAACCCCGGAAGCCAAGTAGTCATTAATGGTGCTCAAATCCTCGCAACCTTTAACAGCAGAGCTTCTGCGCGATAGTTAGCACAATAGAACACCAAAAGCTCTTTAGATACTGCAAGGTTTCAAAATAGGAAATCCCATTATAGTGCTGAGAAATGATGTCATCGAATGAGGAGAGTAGGCCCTCGACGTCATCTAAAAAATGCAATTAATTACACATTCACCAAAAAGTGTCTGTAAAGAAAATGCACCTTCAACATCAATCAGAGCTAGCAGTCTGGCGAAGAGATGAGCATATTCGACGTAGTATGACGAAATGCTACTGTAGCAATTGACCAACTGGCCCAAAACTACTTTAGGGACGTTCAAACGAATGTTGTTGGTGTTGCCCGTCTTGACGCACCTCCTCAACTGGAACAACGTTATTTACGCGCCACAACTCAACCAATACTTTTGAGAGAGTTGGCGTGATTAGGTCATTGAAGGTGTTGTTCATGTGCTGAAGGTTCTGAACCGCTTCGCATGGGATCTACAATTTGCGCGTGTATATAGAAATCAAAAGTTAGTAACTTTAGTGTCGATCAAGTCAAATGTTGTTTTGGTGATGGGGATGAACTGCCGAATGAAGTTGAACGCGTTAAAGTACAACATGAATGTTTCATGTGAATCAATGTCGATTTCTCCGATGTGTAATTGGACAAGTTTCTATAGAGGGAAAGAAATTCACAAAAAATAACTGTTTAAATCGGTCCAACTTTAATGGCTGTCATGAGTCGTTGAATCGAAGCAATACCGATGGTTTGATCCAACTACAAAAATGGTATCGACGCTAACGCGAGTAGTCACTGTCATACTGAGTCCTTCAAAAATAAACTCATTAGATTGTCGATAGTGTCTTCGTGCGAAACGAGAGTGGAGAATTGTGATTGGGCTTTGATTAATAAAGTCATGTCTGAAATAAGTAACTTCCTAGATATTCATATGCCATGAGCCACACCCACCCACATTCCAATAGGTACTTTAAGTATTGGGTGAAAATAATGGAGAAGTCGTTGAGTTTCTTGGCCAGTTCCAGCATGAAAAAACACCTCGTCAAATCGTCGAAACGCAGAAATCGGAAGTTAATGATAATGTGATCGATTCCCAACTAATAACAACAATAAAAGATGATTAGTAGTATGCGTTGAAAATGTTCGACACCTTTTCTGTGATGGACACTGCCAAAAAGTTTGACTTGAAAGCTATCCGCTCCAGAAGAAATAAAAAGTCAACTCCATGTTTGAGTTGCAGTAGAAAGAGTTCTTCGAGGTAGTGGTGCTGTAGTTTTATTTGGTTGCGTTGTTGTCTGGCTATGAAGTCCTGCAATCTGCATTTGATTTCCTGATACAATTACTTAGTCGTTTGTCCAATGATATACCGTTTAAAAATTGATAGTTAAATGTAGTGTGCACTGTTAACTAAAATAGTTTGAAGTGTACCTTTTCATAGTGCTTCATCGAACCTACAATATTAAACATTGACAGCGAATGGTCTGTTTTTGTTGGCGGGTTTTCGAGCGACGACTTTTCGCTAGTCAAATCGGTGCCCAACAGCAACTCAACTTGATCGATGATATCGTCTATATTAGTGTCCTTTTAACGGAATCAGCGCAACACTATTGCACAACAATGCATACTGGTTGGTGTTCGTGTGACTCTAGCACGTACTTGTAGTGGCCAACGACTTTGGCATATTTTTTGTTGGCTTCTTGCACTCCTCGTAAATTGTGCTGGGTCTATGTCAATAAAAGTTAAACGCCATAGTTTAAATGAAATTGTAATGATCTAATACATCAGTTAATTTTTTCTTCAAACTGGCAATTTCGTCCATCATCAAACTCTCATTTTGCATGTAGGCCTGCTCTAGTTGGTCATTCAACGCGCACATTTCAGTCTATCTCATTTGACCACATGCAAAGGACAAACAATCTACCAAGTCGTAAATTTCAGCAATCATCGTTTCAACGGAAGATTCTAGACTTGAGTTCTTCTCTTTGAGCTCACCAATGTTCGCAATTTGTTGTTCTGATTGTTTCAACTGCAACACACATAAAAACAACATTTTAATATGTCTTCAAACCCGTCTAGTCAAGGCGTGTATCGTGGAGTTTAGAGTCTAAAGCAAGCAGACGTAAAGCCGACTTAAAAATTTGTTAACAACCTCATGTTGTTGTGTGAGACGGCTATTATTGGTGGTTTGGTCTTCGCAATCTTCACACGAACATTTGTACAGTAGTTTCAACTGAGCATGTTCATTATACACTTTCAAGTAGGCAGTTGTAACTCTTGAAGACAATTGTGTTTGAGTCACTCAACAATTAGTGTATATATTGTAATACTTGAACAATGCTTCTTTGAGAATGAATATCAATGAATATTGAACTTGATCTGTGGGTTGCTGGCTAAGAAACTGGCCATCCACTAAACATTATATAGAAAATCAACCCACACAACCAAATGGACCAACTTTGAAGAAGCTTGTTCTTCAACAAACTGTTCTCCACTAACAACTGACGCATGTCACATTTGAGCATTTTTAACTACGTGAAACGCTTGAACACTATCAAACAAACACAAGTTACATGCTCTTTGATGATTTCTCTGTTCAATCTCAACAACTCGATAGGTCCACACAAATCCGGATCACTACTGCGATCAGATAGGTTTGATAAAATGCCAGTGTCTTCACTCAATTCATTCTTTATTTGTCAACAATCGATATATTTATACAGACAAATGAACATACCAAACTATCATCGGGATAAAACAAATGGTGCTGATTTTCCTGCAACTAAAACACTTTGAACACGAACAATCGAGCTTATTTTACGTCAGACGACTGTACTTCTGTGTTCAATAGAGATTCTTTCAAAGAGTTGTTTACTGTGGTCAAACGCAAAACTTCATCTTTGTACAAATCCAAAGATATTTGGTGCTCTCTCAATTGGTCTAAACATACGCATCCATCAACTGTGTAAGATAGGCATCACTACTTTCGATGTATTTTTGATGTTGGTTGACATCGCACCCAGCAATTTCGAGGTTAAGTTTCTCGTCAACAACACAAGCCAAATTAGCACGATTAGGCAAATCGGTCAGTTGTTGGGTAGCTTTATAGTTGGGTGAGATTTTCAAGTTGTCGTCAATGCTACATTACTTGTTACTTCTATGCAATTTTCACGCGTGGAATCAGGCGCTTCAGCATTCACTACATAAAGTTCACTTTGCACTTGTTCTTCGTTCTTATCTTTGTCCAATGAAGAATTCGACATGTCTTCAATATCCATCAATAAATCTCTGAGTTTTTCTATTTCTAAATAAAATTTCCATGATTTAAATATTAACTTGAAAGTTTTACTTGACATGATAGAGCAGTTGTTGTGTGGGATGAGTGGAATTCTAGATGGGACACTCTTAGTTGGGGCAGAAATACTATCGACAGTCACAAATAATCCGTAATTGGCTTTACAGTCAAAATATGTTTTATTTTGATCTACAAAAATTAATTTTGTGACCAAAAAATTCATCGATGAAACTCACATGAACCATCGTTAGTGCCCAACGGCCTACTCAACTCAACCCCAATCATCAACACATCTACTCCCACAATATTTCCAACAAATCTAATGACTCCATTAGTGAAGCCCGTCACATAGCAACGGTCATTGACTTTATAAGCAGTGAAATCCATATATTTTTTTATTCCGGCAAAGTTCGAATTGGTTCACGCATCTTCGACTGATGATTTAATGCTTTGAATCGGTAATTTTAAAAAGAGCTGAAAACATACCCCAACCTCGCATTGATTTATTGATTAAAACATATCAAAATTTAGTCTGATGGGATTTTCACTAATTTCTTCCAATTGAATAATTGCAGCGCAGAACCCATAAAAAACTCAATTTTTTGTTTATCTAATAATTTAATTGGCGACTGAGCTTTTTACTTTGAGTTAAAATATATCATGAATTTTTTCAAATCAAATAACTCAAATAAATATGAGATTCAATAATAATAATAATTGTTCATTTTAACTCATTTTTGAGTTCATATAAATATTGATGAAGCTATAAAAATAAACTGCAAAAAAGACCAATTTTATAATACCATCGTAAACTAAAAAATAGTACAGAGCAAGAGAGTTAAATTAAAGCTGGTTTAGATTTGATTTTTGGTGCAACCTAGTGGATATTAGCTGAGAGAGCATTTCAACACAGTACTTCGTTTGCATCATCTTCTATAACGATTATTTCTTGAGACACTTGACTTGATTGTCTGCTAGAACTCCAACTAAAATTGCCAGAGTATCTGGAACTTTTTAGTGGCGGAGTAAACAGCTCGGTATCGGGTGTCAAGCTGGCTGAACCCTGAGAACTCATCGAGACTGATTCACTCAGTTGTATTTCCACAACTCTTGGCTTTTTGTTCGCTAACTTGGAGCTTGTAGTACCATTTTGCGACGAACTAAAGTATTTGCTACAGGTTTCATTTACAACAAAGTCAAAACTAAGACAACACCTTGTGTACTGGGGTTTGTTGGAGTGTACACGAGACCGCTTGAGCACAGTATCTGTGGGAGGGTCGTTTGTGAGTCCATTCGATTGTACCTCAAATAACTTGTGGCATGCCTTGTCGGCCAACTTCATTAGGTACTAAACGCCCACAGTGCCATATTCGCATAGTTAGTAAGTGTAAATGTATACCGGAAACTCGTCAAGTTTGTTTTTGGCAATCACTTTGTTGGTGACTGGATTCACATTTCCCAACACAATTTGAAGAAGCTGCCGACGGTCGTACACACTAAAGTATTTGAACTAAGGGGCGTTGGACGAATGACGTACATTTCGTCGGACTGGAAACTCTCATGCTGCTGCCCAGTAGTAATTTCTATGAGAGTGCACTTGTTCAAATCATACACAAGTTGTTGAAGAAACATCGATTCTGCATTTTTGAAATCCTGCTCGTAAGATTCGTAAACAATATCAACACCTTTTTTAGAGCGAACTTCTTTGATAAGCTAAACAAGCAGATTCAACTAGGGCTCGAGTGAAAAGCTAAGAAACTTCAAAAACGTTATTGTTGTTTTTCAAAAGAGTGTGAGCCGTTTTCATCCCAATGCCTCTTAAATTAGGCAAATAATCACATCCGCTTAATATGCACAAATGTCGGAATAATTCACGTTCTAGTGGCGGAGCAACTTTGGGAAAGAGTTTCAACTTCGATAAACGATTCATATCCACAAGAACTCCCTTTCCATTGGAATCCATTTTGTAGAACACTCGATCGCAACCAAACACCAACAAATCGGTGTCTTCACTGATTGCAAGCGATATAATTTTCTGACGGTACAAATGAGCAAGTTGTGCGTCTGCTTCGTAAGGGGCTACTACACAAGACACGCCCAACTTCTTGCACTCCTAAGAACCATCATGTTCCGGTTATTTGACAAATGGTTTACTTGGATAACATCGGAAGCCATTTCTGGAGTGACCGAAACACATCTTTGGAAATATTCGAACGCTTTTGTTTTTTCGCCTTTCGCCAACAACTCCATTGCCATCCGTTTGTTCTCTTTTCTCATTCTAAAATGACGTCAGAAATAACCAGAATTCGGCGAAACGTGTTTCGTTGAGAGACATATTATAAATTTAAAGGAGAATTACTCACGACGTTTTTCATTGGTGTCCTTTTTAGCGGGCAATCTTCCGCCGTCAAATACCATGATAGGGGTGATGTTGTGCTTCAGGAGCAATTTCACTCGATTCAACACAAACTGAACATGTCTATGCAACAAAAAGAAAGCAATTTCAACACGCACACACAACCAAATACCTGTCAGTTGGTTCTCCTAAAACCAAATCTTTGGCACACGAATAACTACCACGGTGTAACCAACAGTACGTGTCCACACCTACCACCTCGCCTTTGAATTTTTTCAAATCAGAATTCTGTTGGATATCTTTTATGAATGGTAGCAGCCCCTTTATGCCCATCTTGGTGTTTTTGTGCTGACGACAGAAGATGCTTAGCGATATGAAATCCGTTGATCGCCAAATTGTCAACCGCCTTGGAGTGTTCCGCCGATTTAATCTCTTTAATTCATCGTCTTGGAGTTTGAGTGTAAATGAATCGTTTCTCTGATATTAATTGTTGCAAGGTGACCACTAGTTACAGAACTATACCATTAAATATTTCAATCTAACACGAAAAATCATATAACCATATGGATGAATAATAGAAAGGTTCAAAAACATGCTTAATCATTGTATGTTTTTAAATAGGAATATGTGAGATTTTTAGTGAGAAACGACCTTTTCATTGCTAATTTTCCTAACAGTTGGACATTTTCATATAATTAAACACGAAATTTAAATTACAACAATAACCTTTTCAACACCAACAACTGAACATGTTCTTTTCCAGTCATTGCTATAATGATGTTAATAAAGCAGAACTTTTCAAAGTAAAGTGGATTAAATTTAAACGAGAAATGTTGCGTAGGATTATTAGGGTTGGTACGACCATGAAATAGTCGCGGAAATAGTGGATGAATGTCAAATTTTCTTATTAGACGCCTATTATTTTTTTTCCAAGTATTATAAAGTTTATAAAAAACTTATACAATTATTCAAATTTTTACTCAATCAAAAAATCGGAATGCCCTAAAACGACGATCAAGTCAATTTTATTCGTTTAAAAAATTAGAACACTATAGGAAGTGATTTTTATTGAATTTGACCAATAATTCACTTGAATGTGACTTTTAAACGCATAAAACTTGTCAACTTAACTGTGTAATTGTAAATGAACATTCGTTGCACTTATGAATTCTAAAACCATTCCAAATCAATGTTTTACTAAAAAAATTATGACTCATTATTTTGATACTGTTACCAAACTCTATTTGAGAGTCACAAAAGTTGTTGTTGGGTTGCATCGTTCCCCTTGAAAAACTATTGTTCTCCTATTCCCTGTGATGCCATTTCCATATTCACCTAATTACACATGTGGTGCATCGTCAATAGAGCTTTGAATTACGATTTTATTATACACTTTAGTTATCTAAAAATATCTAAAACTATAATTATATTTTGACGACAGGAATGACTCATACTTTGGCTCTTTTCATAAAAACCTCATTGATAATACCACATCAATAATGTGGAATTTTTTTCATTCCACCAAATATAACCATTGTTCTAATAACATTTTTAAACGTACTCTTTCAATTCAAATAAAGCTATGTGACACCATTTGATTAGTACCTTACACTTTATGCAAATTTTTTAATTTCATAGTAAAGGTATGACAAATATTCTTATTGAAATAAAAGAAAAAGAAATATATTAATTATATGCAACATTCAAAGTTTTAGCAAACACAACATGTTATAACACAATAAAAGTATGTAAAATTGTTATTAAATTAAAGTTAAGGTTGTCGAATTTTTAATGCTTTCAGTGAATAAATTTGACAGAAAAACTACAAAAAACGAAATAATTGGCCTAAAATCAACTTTCTGTCTGAATTAAGACGATGTAATCTATCAATTTTATGAAAAATATGTTTAAATATAATTTCGAATATAACAAAAACATTTTGTGTGATTTTAAATGGTTTTATATTACATCAATTAGTATCGGCAAATTAGATAATAGAAAACATTTCATATAAAAGTACAAGAATACCTTGCATAACGCTGTTCATTGGTCCCAGGTAACCAACTGTGTTATAACAAAACAGCGTTATGCAATGTCTGTTTTACGTGTATTTTCATATGATTGGTTCCAGTAAAGAAATTTTCGCAAGAAATCTTATTTTTTATTGTTAATAGTACAAATTACACCAACTAATTAACCGTGTGTAAATAATTATACGTTTTTACAATACATTAATATATAAGTTTAAATGTAAAGCTCAAGTTAATTAATTATGTTAAATTAATAAAAACTCAACTATTTTAGCTAACTTATTTCGCAATTAACAACTGGCGGTATTAATTATCACTCTTTCGTGCGTCGATGTAACTCATCATAAAATCGAATGAGCTTGATGATGTTTATTATTCTTGCTTTAAATAAAATATCAACTCGTAAAATTACATAATTGTAAGTTTGCGAGTTATTACTTTTGTTACTTTGAATAATTTACATTACTTTTCAAAAATTGTAATTTGTTATTTCTTCATCTTTAACAAATAGTAGTACTTCTGGAAAGAATCAAATTTATTCAATTATGAAGACATTAATGTTTTAAAAGGTATAAATAATCACAAATTAAAAAATAAAACTTTATGATATTATTTCTTTTTGATATACTTCTCTTGTGTTATCATGCTTATTGTAACAAATTTTTTTTTCATTAAAAAATAATTGTTGAATGTTTGTTCTTTGGTTGTACGCCCATTTTAATAAAATATTTATAGTTAGTCTCACCATATTTAATTTTTTTTATAAAACCCGCGTTACGCAAGGTATTCCTGTATACTAAATGTGTACTAATGTACGTTACATTTAGTAAATAAATGGTAGTTCGGATGACTATTTGACTGATTATTGAAATATTAATAGTTTAAACCCGCTATACAACTTTAATGATATGGTAAGATAAGTGACGTATTGATAACGGTAATCAAACATGGAAGGGGTCAATTAGAATCAAATAAATTACTCAAAGACCGAAAGAAAAAATATTCAAAATTATCGTGAACTTTCACGTCAAAATCTTCGAAGTATACGGTTAGTAATTGAAACTATAATAAGGCTGAAAAAATAACACGCATCATAACTACATATCTACACAACTAGGTAAAATTTGCTATTTTTTCAAGGAGTTCTTTAAAAGCTCGAGTGCCTCATCAAACCACCTCTCCAGAGCGACCAACTGCGACGTCTCTATATGGATCTCTTTAAGTGAATTACACCGTGAAATCCTGTTCATGACAGCGAGATATTTGTCTTTTCCTGCAAGTGGTACAAAAGTAATAGCGTTACCTAGTTAAAATCGCGATTATAGTTAAAATGCCATTTCACACTTGTAGTTCAGCACTATCGTCGAACGTACAAAGTTTACTGAAGGATACCTTCATGATAAGCCCGGGCAGTTCGACCAACACGATGGACGTAAGTCTTGGTGTGGGTAGGCGCGTCATAATTCACCACGTAACCAACGTCCTTAAAGTCCACACCTCTACTAGAAGCATCTGTCGACACCAGCACATTAATGTGTCCTTGTTGAAATGCGCCGATAATTGAATTTTTCTCTTTCCACGGTAGTTGTGAGGAGATGTTGCAGGCAATAACCTTTTTGTGAGTGTTGAGTAGAAAGCACAATCTATGCATCAAATTCAATACCTTGATTAATACAACTCATGTAAAATTACCTTGATGCCGTTTCAACAGAATTGACAAAACAAAGTATCTTGGCTGCACCATCATCTTTAAGAAACTTCAGAACAAGTCTCAATGCAACCAGTGGTTTTATAGTGCACTCAGCAACCACATAAAACTCCCGCAAATTAGGCGTGAGATTGTGTTTTTCATCAGTTGGCAACCCATTGGATTGTCCTAAGTCCGCGTTAAAAACACACATCAATCACCAAACATTATCGTTCTCACCATGCACCGGTTGACTTTTGATGAGACACGGTTTGAACAATTTTAACTGGAAGTACGGGTTAAAATTGGAGGTTATTGTGGCTGACAGCAATATTTTAAGAATTGGATGGATGTTTTGACGCTGATACACAACTGAATTGACGGAATAGTCGCACTTGTTATTGTTGTTTTCCAGTAGTTTTAATATTTTAAATATGCATGTGGCGTTTTTGGACGTGAGTAGCTTGTCGCATTCATCCAACACCACACAATCAACAAAAGAAAAGTCAATAGGAGTGGGGGTGTATGTGGTGTTGAGATGGTCAAGTAGTCGACTTGGTGTGCTTATCACCACGTTAACCACAGATCTAAACACGCATTGATGGAATACAATCACAAATACCTTCCCAATTACTTGATTGTGGATGCCAGCATACGTTGTTCTTGTTCAAACGACTTCGCTCCATTTAACGTCACTATTTTAGAGCGGTTTTGTTCACCCACCAGTCCATAAAACACGTCGGCCACTTGATTGATTAGCAGCTTTGTTGGAACTAAGACTACACTCTGTATGGCATTGGACAGGCGGTTGTCACTTCTTAACAACCGATCACACAACGGTACTCCATAGCAGAGTGTTTTTCCACTTCCGGTGGGGGCTGATATGCAAATATCAGACGTGACCGGGCAAATTGGGGATCGAACACCGTTCAACGACTCGTTCACTATGGGGATCGTCGCATATTGGACGGGGAACAACGATGATGTGCCCAACAACTTTTCTACCGCGTCCAACATCACCGGGCTTTTAAAATGATCACTCAATCCACTGATCAAATTGTTTGGAGCGGTTTCGTGTTGGATTGGGTCATCCACATTCACGGTCCTCCAGGCCCAGCTGTGCTCCATTTTGTTGACGCCATTGATACTTCTCTCATTCCTACTTGGTTTGAAGGTCTCAGGCGAGCTCATTCCAACGAAAAACTTGGGCTGTTCTATTATGCGCATGTGCAAAAATTGTCAAATATCAAGATAACAAATTAAACATCGCACGTCAATTGTTTCAATTTACCCCCTAATAAGAAAATTAGATTTATAATATTAAAAACTAAGAAATCAATTTCTGCGTTATTCACTGATGAAAATATATAAATTAATAAATTTACACCATCTGTTTGGTACGCGAAGCTGAACAATTATTTCAGAACTAAAGGCTATGACAAAAGCTACTATAAATTAAAAAATGTTTAGAAAATTTATATTTAATCACGCACAATTCAATTTGACTTAACCGCGCCATTTCTAGTCACACAATTCGATCAGATGTTTCCGTATTGTTATATAAATGAATATAGTTTTGCTTTCGATAGCTGTTCGCTGCATTAAATATATTTAAAAAACAACAAATTCAGGGTTTCTATTTTGGTCGTCGTACATTGCGACGTTGTCACAGAAAACAGCTGACTCTCTTAGAGAATTTAGAGAGTCTAAAAGTATGTTCAATCCTATGATGAGCATCCTCAAGACAATCATTTCGAGTGAGTATTTAAAAGTGTGTCTTGGGGTTGGCACGTGTACGCATGCTCCAATGTCATTTGGTTGAAAATGAATTGTAAAATAACACTCATATATATTCGAACGTTGTTTAAAAATGTGGCTACGATTAAAGACATTCACACGTCAATTTTATCACCGTGATGCACCACTTTTAGTCGTTTTCCCAAAATTTAAGCCGATTAACTGTTGAAAAAGCGGATTAACAGTTTGAGTTGTTGATATCTTTAAGGTTCCACTACTAATGTTTAAATTATACCACGTACATAATAAAAAAATTACGTTCACTACCAACGCGCAGTCTAATGTATAAATAATTAGACTATTTACTAAATGGCAGCAAGTACACACAGGCAGCAAATTTTTTGTCGTTATAGGTGGAACATTCCTACATTCATTTGTTTCAACTATAAAAGTACTTATTTAATTCACTCCTGGACTACCAATAATGAGTTACAACTTGTGAAACCAATAGATTTTCAGGTTTTTATTTTAGTATTGGTTTAAATTTTGCATTTCTAGTGTTATATTCAAGATATGAAGAAAGTTACGAAAAGAAAAACATCTCATTATATTTATAATGGTTGAGTTCAATTACTTAGAAAACTGAACTTGATGAATTAACGCCATAGAGAAACGATTGAGGAGCTAGCGACATAATTCAACCACAGATAATACAACGTTGCTTATTTAGTGGTATCTTTATTAGGAACCTGTTTACCGATTTTAAATATCTTCATTGTTGAGACTGACAAGAGCAACCTAAAAGTTTAACCTTGTCGTCCTGGACAACGCCAGAACAATTCGTTTTTAAAATTTTATCAATTCACTGGCGTATTTTACTTTAATTAAAACGGTGTAACTCAAGTAAAATATATTTGTAAACTTTTAATCTCGTTGTAAATTTCCACTGAAACCTACATCAACGGACGCTAACACAGTGGTAAAAATTAATTCCTAATTTTTCTCTGAGTTTGAATAGCAGTCAGCTATTCATGAAAAACTTGTTGGCGTCGTTGAGTGTATGTATTTAAGTTACAAACTTAAAATAGGGTCGGTGATTTTGAATGAAATGAAAAGGGCGCGAACGACCGTTGCGAATTAATCAATAACAGACAGCGGCAAATGAGCAATACACAAATTTCGGCATATTAATGATAACAATGAGTGGTCGACCACAACGGAATTTCACAGGATAATCTTGTAGTTATCGATAGGTTCAATTCTAAACCGAATTATGATGACGATGGAGACACAACGAAGAAGGCACAAAACCCTACTTGTGCGAGACAATAGATTCCACTGCCCAGTCAAACGCCAACAGAGGCACCTTGTGCTTTTCGCATACACTAATAGCATTTTCTAAATTGATGTCATGGTGACAAATTCGAAGCAAAGTACTTTTTTCGTCGGCACCCATCTCTGAATTGCACAAAGCGTGCACCTTGGAGTATTTCTATATTATTTAATTTGTTGGTGAACGGATAACCATGTCGCTAGAAAAGATGATAATACCTCCAGCAAAAAAGGCAGCATTTCGGTGAGCGTTTCCACTTGTGCACCACACTGTGATAATAAAGAACTTATATTGTCTGAAAAATGTTTGAGTCGTGTCAGTAAGCAAACCCATTACCACAACTCAGATAGGACCCTTCGAAATTGCCATACATCACCACGCCGTAACCGTCGAATAGACATGCCTGTGCAGAATAACGCCAATGAAAGTGCATAAATAAGTACAGTGGACAATCGAGCCATTTTGGGAACGTGTCGATCAACTTGGATTCCATCGGTGACGATCTCGTAGTTGCTCTATTGACCACGTTGATATTTGCGCCATTAAAATTTATAATAGTAATCGTTTGATTCAAATTTATCAATAAAACTACTGGTTCAAGAAGAGTGTTGCGTGATAACGATTCCAAAATCCCTTTAAAGTGAACTCAAAAGATGCACAAACAGCAAAATACACAGATGACTAGTGAGCATCTTCTTAGAGGCCAACCCCATCAGGTACTTGAACGTGTAACCAGTTCTGAAAACCACTTTATTGTCATCTAATAATAAAGAGTACACCAACTTCAACAAAAGAAAGCATGCGAGTGCTCAACCTGTATGCATAACCACATGTGTGACAGAGTCGTCGATTTCGTCTTGATACTTGACATTGAACTTTTTGCAAAACTCCAATACTTGTTTCTGACGCCGTAAAGTTCATTAAAAGGGCTGCTAACAAGGTGTAGTTACATAAATCTTTTTGTTCATTCGAGATTTCACAATGCAGTGGACGTACGATGGCGTTTTTACCATAGTAGAATTGTCCAGTATGGGAATGCTCATGTCAACGCCCTACAATAATGTGTTCATAAAGTAATAATAGTTATTGGTTGACAAAAGAAACGCAACTGCCCAACACTTGTAATGATAACGAATGAATTACTTCTGATATAGTCGTTAGAGATGAAATCTGAGGGCTTTCTAGTTGAAAACTGCTCAAACACAAACCCCTTAAACCCTTTACCTTTAGTGGGATTTGTGTGGTTGAGAGACCGAGATAACACCATTGGTGTGGAAGTTTTTATGGAATCGCCATTTGAACTTTGCAGATCAGTAGCAACAGTATCGGTGGGATTTATCGTTTCAGGAGCTGGCACGGGCAATGCCGGTGGCTCTCTTGCTTTACACTTGATAAATTTTGCTGTAGAAGGTTTCCTTGGGGCAGGTTGCTGGGCTACGTTCTCTTTGCTCTCATCGGTATTATTCAATGTGGTTAATGATATGGGCAACTGAACGTTGGGATTGGTCAGCTGTTCGAGGAATATTGATGTTATATCATCGCCATTAGTCGACTCAACAATTTTAACAACCGACTTAAACCAAACGTGGTATTTGTCATCTACTACGCCCAATGGTAATTGTTTATCAACCATAATTGTTGTTGGTTTGTCGTCCTATAGTTTAAAGTTTCTCCGAGGAAGCTGTGAATTATTGGTACCTGTAATGAAGCTGTTTTTTGAACTTTTCTACGAGGCGGATTTTCCCATTTGATTTTCCTTTTAAGTTTTTTGTGTGAACTAAGAGTGTCTCTTCAACTCACAACAAATAAACTCGCTGATACCCTTGCGACGACGTCAATGCTGAGTGCATAGTTTTAAGGAGACGAAACACTCGCTTCAAATCATCTCTTTCATTGATGTGCCTTGAAGTTTGGTGAAATTATCAATATTGCAATCACATTATGACTACATTGAGTGGGTGGCAGTTCCGCATGCGGTACAGTTACTCAGTGCGACTTTTGTCTTATCGCAGTCATCATCGTATACGCATTGACTAGTGAACAATAGCAATAATTCCATGCAACAACCCATTACCTGCAAAAAATGTGCTCACAACCAGCTGAAATCGGTGTCTCCGTCAACTTCAAACTATTCGTGGGTCACACAAACACTGCAGTAGATGGATTATTACAATCTTACCAGGATTCACATTTGAATAGGTTCAACAAGCGCCCAAAAGCTGCATCAGGTTCTGTGGCCATCGAACGAAGTCACTCGAGGTCCGCGCTTTAGTCGCTAATCCATTTTATACTTTGCTGGCGTACATCCAGCATTGCTTAGAAGCTCCTAAAAGTACAGTTTATTCAATTGTGATCGCACAATTGATGAAGGGTTTCTTGTATAACTATTGAAAACTGAAGTATAAATTAATGGTTTATACACCTTTCATCAAATCAGTAACCTCCGTCACTATGTGAACAACCGTTAAATAGCTGAATTGTTCTAATTAGTGTATGGTGATGGCTTAATATAGAAATACTTAAAAATAAAAAATTACCCGTCATTAACGCAGCAACTGAAATTTTTTAATTGATTTAAATTGAGATTAATGGCGATTATACTACAAACATTTGTTTAATAGGCTGATGTGAAAATAAGCTTATTAAAATATTACTATGATAACCGTTAATTTTTGGATACTAGAAAATTCATCAACATGTCGGAATAAAATTTTAAGTGGATACAGAGGTTAAATCGGCTGTTTGATCGTGGACCTGATTGTAAATGACAAACATAACGGCGATCTTAGCCCATATAGACTATTTGTTGTGTTATCTCAGTGATGTAATTTCTTAACAATAAATCAATTTTTTTGTAAATAATTAATGATGTGCCTATTGATTGTATGCGCTCATTTTAAAGTTTTATTATCTACAGAACTTGTAGCACAATGTGAAATTGAGTGACACATGTTTTTAATATTTTGCATTGATCTACTGATATATCATTACAATTATTTCCATAATTTATATATAGAGTTAGTTTAAACTTTTTTAATTCTTTTTAAAATGTAACTTATTTGAAATATTGATGATAAATTAATTGAGCAGACAAATTTGTTGCGCAAACGCAACATCAAAAAAAGAACTCTAAAAATATTGAATATTTTTTATTTTAAAATTATGACTAATAATAAAGGACATAAATATTGATATATATACTTGTTTTCAAAAGCGAAAAACAAAAACTACTACCTCGTCTATATGGGTTAATTAAAACAACTTATAAGAAAACACATATAAAACAAACTTCGAAATGCAATAGATAAAATGTACTAATTAATATGTTATTCAACGATTTCTTATGCTGTAAATGATACAATTATCCAACCATTTACGTTAAACACGAGTATATGTTAAACAAGATTGTTTCTGTAGCATTGATCTAATTTTAATCCTAAAAATTTTATTGTCATGGCCAGTCATAAAAAAATAGAAGATGGAGTAGTGAAGATTGCACGCATCCGGACAGATGTTCTCTTTGCGATATTTCAATGGCGAACTGAAAATGTAATAATTAATTATGTGATAAACAGTTCCCGAGTTTTTGCCAAGTAATTTTTGTGTAATGAATGCCAACGCGGATACGATTAAAAGGTCGGCGTCGATTTTGCCAATAACAAACGCCAAAAACAACAATGCTCAATCACAACTATACGAACTAACGGTTATGAGAACTAATACTATAAGTTTGCAGCTTTAGAAGCCATCGTTGTTGATTTGCCTTGAATATTGGTGAATTGAGTAGGTCCTTTGCT
>JAOPJI010054555.1:0-27603 GCA_027122695.1 Merluccius productus
GTTCCAATTGTTAGTGTATATATAACAGCGAGAAAACTAAAAATTAAGTGAGGCTATATAAAAAAGCAATGGCCGTATCCAACGGGCAAGGAAGCTAAGGTGAAGCCGTACTTTTGCGCTAGTACTCAATATTTACAAGTATTAATATACAACTTGGATGAAAGTTATTACTGAATCCAATTCCTTTCGACCAAATATTGAGAAACTCAATATTGTTTTGTCGGCACTTTTAATTGTCTCCATTATACATTGGCCGACACAACTATGCTGCCGTTTATACAAATTGTATACAGTGAGATAATGATCGAATTAAAATATATTATGTATTTAGAGTAGCACTTCCTCTATAAGAAAAAATGTCACAACATAATATTCTAGCAGTGATAAATTGAGGTATGAAAACATTAAAATAAAATTTAACAAGTTATTTTCGGGCGGAATTATTAACAAAATAACCCTGAATGCAGTTTGGAAAGTTTCAAGCGATGTGCAAAAAAGCGAAACGATCAATTTAAAGATCAAATCAAATTGTAATTGACTTTTAAATGTAGTTATGGAACTTAAACTCAACTCCTAATTATGCCAAATCAATCGTGCGAACATCGTTATTTGACGGAAAGTTATCGTAAGGCTTGGTTTATCGGTTTCCACTTGGAATTCTGCTACTTCATAAATCAAATCATCCATTTCGTTACTCCAAAATGCACAGTGACTTGCAGTATGCAAAATCAAAAAATAAACCCATCAAAGTGAAAGTTGCCAAATCATTTGATCGAACATTGCCCAAGTTGGGGGCGTTTTTATTTGGAGCGAATCACACTGTAATTAAGTTTGTTATGAAAATAAAAGTATTTTTTTCTTCTTAGCTGGTCAATTTGTTAATGCTACCCCCATCAACACTGCTACTGCCAGAGGATTTCAAATCTTCAATCACCTTTGACATTTCATACAAAAATATGTCCTCCGGAAATTTCCCTAAAAAATTCAAGTTCAAACATATGCTACCAAATGTTTTTCGTTTGTTACGATCCAAGTTTCAAATCAGTGAAGAGGACTTTATTCATGCATTCAAAGAGGAACCTATACCTATTCAGTGTAAAAATATGAACGCTTTTGAAAGTTTCGACCATTCTTTTGTATTTAAAGTTGTGGAAAATGAATATGTGGTAGGGTTACTCAATTTGATGCCTTCCTATTTTCGGGTAATGCAATGGTTTTTTAATGATTTAACTAGGTTCGTGCATATGTGTGTGTGTGTGTGTGTATATGTATTGCTATGTGAACCGCTGAAAAAACGTTAAACTAACCTTTGTATAAATAGTATCTCAGTGAAAACAAATTCAGCACCCTGTTGCCACAATATTGCTCCATTTTTAAAATTACTACCGACAACAAAAAATCTTGTATTGTAGTCATGAAAAATATAATGAGTGGCTTCAATTCAAATTTCGATACCTACGAAATAAACGTATACTCCCAGCGTGATATGACTCATTTAAGTTGTAATTAGTACTCAGTTGAGAAAGATACACCCAAAGATGTGGAAACATCGGAGGACAAAAAACGAAGGAAACAACAAGAACCATCTGAGATGGCCTCTCAAGTGATGTTCAAGTTTGATTCTCCACTCAACGCTAAAGAAAGCATCCTAGAAAAAGCCACTCGAGATGCAAAAGTAACTTGCCAATCCACAAATATATATGATGCCACTCGAAAATGTTATATTGACGTATTTGTAGTTTTTGTGTGAAAATAACGTGTGTGGCTGGTCATTCTTAGTCTGCAAAACTAAGCACGATTCGCCTGAAAAACATTTTACCTACCCATCGTCATCGAGGGTGCATAATAACGAAAATCGACTTTCGTATGGAGTTTATCCACTACTAACTGAATTGGCCAGTCCACTTACTCCGATCACTCCAATGGATGATGCCTTTCTTGATAGCACCACGTCTACCATTAATGGCTACTTTGTAAATACAAATGGTAGATTGATTTGCAATGATATGCCAATGTAACATTGGATTAGATTTGGCTAACCGTTACTATTTTGGTTGTATGGACATATCTAACCATTGTAAACACGTCAAGAAAACCTTTTCAGATAAACTCAAAAAGAAACAACAAACGTCCCCCAGCGCTCCCACTCAGGTAGTAGTTTGGTGCTTGTCAGTGGTTTTGCAACTCTCCCATTAGGTGAAAGCTGGGGAAAACGACGCACCATCAACACCGAACAATCATCAAAAATCCAAAGGCAAGTTACTCGACTCTATCAGGATGGTCCAATCTCTCGAGATTGCTTTTGTTAAGACAAATGTAGAGAATGGTCCATCCGAAAACAACAGACCACGTCGTCCGTCGAGCGACCAACTTGAGTAGCTCGTCAGTTTTTAGCTGCGCTACTCATGCTTCATATTTAAATAGTTTCTTATTTTCCTCTTTTTGCGCTAAGATCCAGTTCGCGTAGCTCACACTAACTTTTCCATTCGCATACGTGTTAGAGCGCTTGTTGAAAGAAACTGAGCAAAGTAGTAGAGGCAGTTCTCGTAATGTCTGTAATAATTCGACACTCCAATCAAAATCACTAGGCTAGTATTTGTGTGTTTCATGTATGTATGTGGACTCTCGTAGTTATTCGGATTCAGATGTGTGATTGCATCCTGGAGTCGTCCAAGTCTATAACTAAATAATAAGACACCATCTCATTTAAGTTGGAAAACAATGCTACAGAGAAAGCAAATGTAATCTGCCACACGCTCACAAATAAAATTAGACGCAGAAGAAGAAACGCGAGTCAAAAAGTTTACAACGTGCATAACACTCCTAATAGTCAACATAACTCACACATATGTTCGCAACAATATGCACAATTCTAAACCAACAACTTTTCAATCGATTGTTGGCATGAACGGATCTGCGCATTTAACTGCGAACCCTCATTTGAGGTAACTGTGGCAGCAATCACGGCTCTGTTGACACCACATGCTCGGCCCAATGCGACTTTTGACTTGACAAAAACATACGGCACATTCTATCAAAGTATAACTAGACATAATCAGCTACCAATGTATCACCTTATCTTCGCACAACAATGGCAAATGTAAAAGAATTTCAATGGGGTCAGCATCGGCCGCCAACACCACAAATTCGGCAGTAGCTCTGTTGAGACACTTGGTCGCTAAAACCATTTGAGATGAAGCTAAATCACTAGGAGATATGCGCTACCTTCATTAGCTCCTTTTCTCAACTGTTTATAGTTGGTGGATTGGTTGACCAACTCCAACAATTTATTGGTGAATGCTGAATCTGCCAAAGGGTAAGCTTTAGGGTTTACAGTCTTCGAATCCTTCAGAAATATAAATGTGTAATCAAACTCAAGCTCACAGTGGATCAAACATACCTCCATCGGTCTTTGTGTAGCACGTTTTACTTTGCACCTGCGCACAACGTGATTAGGCGTGAACAGCTAAAAGTTGTGGTTTTCCGATATAACTGAAGTTTCTGATTTATTTAGTTGCACCAAATTGGATTTTAGTAATTAGTGTTGTTATTATAAAATAATGCAACATACTTCTACCATCCTACCTTACTTTGACACATATCTGTGACTAAATGAACTATGTTAATTTCCATATGGGCATAATAGCGTGTTTTTGGTATTCTTTTCAGTCAAGAAGGAATAACAGGCTTTTTCGCTCGCGCTGATGTGCGCGCATAAAATTGTTGCGTATGAACTGTGGCCTAAATATTGTTCGTTGAAAGTGATTTCTCTTATTTCTAAATTATGCATTTTTTAATTCGACCGGTGCCTTGATATTTCGTGAAAATATCACCACAAACTTTATTAGCTGCTACCTTGAATCAGTGGACCGTGATATAGAGATTAAAATTTCCTACAGGTTATTTATTTAATACATTTTCTACGTGTATTTGCTGTATTTGAGAACAATAATTGTGTTGAGCGAACGAATGCACCTTCGAGAATTTGACTGTTATTTATATGCACTTAACCCAGCGGTCTCCAAACTAGGACCCGCCAACTATTTTCATTCGGGTCTAGGGACTTCATTATTGTTAATCTATGAAAATAAGACAAACCTTTACATCACGCGTTTTTAAAAAATTAGATAATATAAACGCTGCCTGAAAAAAATTGTAGGCTCTATTACAAATAAGTTCAACAATATTTTAAAGTCGTGGCAGAGTAACCTTGTTAAAGTGCGCCTATGGCAATTATTTCGTTGGTAAAACTAAATAATCATGTCCCCGATCACGACTTTTATTTTCATTCCAGCTCGAACTGTTTATAAATAAGTATTAATAGAGAAATCAATGATGACGCATAATTTAATTTGAATTAAATCTTTCATTACAAAATACATAAAATAAATTGTCATAAAATCTTGTATATGCTCTATGATTAACGAAAACCTCCTTCTGTGAAATTAACATAATTTTCTGAGAGATGTACAATAAGAATACCCCATTTTTCGTATTATAACATTTTTATTCGTTATAAATCTTAAAACATAAATATCTTGCTACTTAAGTTCATTCAATTTTTTCAGGACTTCCTCTATATACTAAAATTAACAAATATGGTTGTTTTTAGGACAAGTATAATTAACTATATGGTACAATTATTATCAAAAACTCGATAAAAATTGTGCAATTTTGAATAAAGGTCTAATTAAATTTACTTGAACGTTAACCTTCTCAGATTTTTGTTTTCAGAATGTATCAATATTTGTTATTGATTTTCGATATCGACTTGAATAGTTTTGAAGTAATTACAAAATGATGTTAATATGCTATAATAGTTTATTAATTAATATTTTATTTACGGAAAAACATGCAAAGAAACATCGAGCTCAATGTGATTTGAAAATAAGTTACCTAACAAAACACGAACGCGTGATATTTAAGATTGATAATTGGCTTCCAATTACGTTTGTTATAAATTTAAGACCTAATTTTTTAATTAATTTTTTTAATAAAAAACAAATACATTTTTCACTAATTTTTTGATTGGAATAACACGTTTTTAGTCACTATGGTGTAGATATATCTCAGAAAAACAGTCCTCTTTATCACCTCGAAGATAATAATGTATATTAAATATTACAAACGACATACATTTTGTCGTTTTAAATAAATGTTAACGTAAAAACTATATTCCTTTGAATTTTATATTGGATTTTTTAAAAATGGTCAAAGTGGTCCTTTTCTCGACAAGTTTGGAGACAATTGACTTTACCCATTCCGGGTTAACTCCGCCTCTTTCGACACGCCAGAGATCACACTAAATCATAAAAGCTTTGGTTTAGTTTTAATCAATGAATGTTTCATTCAATACCAAATATTAATATGTATCTAATAAAAAATTTTACTGCAGGAATAATTCTATTACATATTTGATGTGATTGTTGAGTGAATTGCCCTTATAGATACCACCAATGCAACATACTTGTTATTGCGAAGAACAACAGTAAAATATATTACATATGATAGAATACTAATGAAAATGTTAATTTTTGTAAATTTTTAAATAAAAAAAAAGAGAGATTTATCAGAAAAATTTTTTATAGTCTTGTTAGAATCAAAAGTACCATAAAGTATCACGAATTCGCCAAAAACTATATTAAAATATAGAAAAAAGTTTTTTTAAAAGCGAGTTCTTTGATTTATTTTTTTTACTTAATGTGTAAAACGATTTGCGGGTGTAAATTGCCACAAACTATCAAATAATATAGACTTTATGTGTTCATTCTTCATAGTCAATTCCATTATCGTAATTAAAAACATAAAATGAGATAGAAAATTCAAACCTTTGAATTAAATTAACATTTAACTTCTTAGATTTTTTTTCTATAGTATTTATTTGGTCAACATAAATAAAAATTGCAATGCTGTTATATTTTATTCACATATGTAGTAATAGCAGTTGTTTGCAAAAATGTTTAATAATTTTTTTATTGATATTAAAAAAATTGCAAAATTCTAGGATATGGAAGTGGAATGAGTTAAGCGTTATATCACTTTCTATGGAAAAACGTGTTTGACTTGGGTGATATATCAATATACACTTGTAAAACTGTTTGCACCACTTTTTTAAAATCGGTAATCGCAGAGCTGAGTAGTATGACGAATTGTTGTAAATTTTTGCTTGCGCGAACCCATCACAAATTTAGTTGTGAGATTTTGTATGAAAAAGTTTAACTGTGAATATTAATTTCTTAGTAATTGATTTCTTTTGCTTTATGCCACTCATTTTATCGTGGTTAGTGGGTGGTTAATATTTTATATGTATTTATTCAACGCAGAACCATGACAAAAAATTGTACATCAAGAATAATTATGTTAAACTTTGTTATTAAGTTAGCTATGAGGGTAATAACGTGGTCAGGCTCTCGTCCGACCCAAGCTGAGTGAACGACCCTGAACTGGACGAGATCTGTGAGAGACTTTCAACTCGCATAATCGACCTGTACTTAGATAGGATCGTGTGAATAAGGTTTCGTTCTTCTGGCGCCATATTCTGGTAGTTACAATTGAGAATCCAATGGAGTTGGCTGTTTTGATTAAGCGGGCGCGCCAAGTAGAAATATTCGCCCATGTGAATGATATAGTAGTGGGATAATGGTTCAACTACCTTCTCCTCCAGTATGCTATTTCTACTGCTTCCGTTGAACGATTGTCTTGCGGGCCATTCATAATGCACAGTATAAGGGTAGACGAGATCAACACACTGCTGCTCATCATTGTTTACTGACAAAAATGATATCATCACGTCGAACAAGGCGGAAAATGCACTTGATATCACAATGTGATCTATTTTCTCCAATTTTCTTAAGTCGGTAAAAATCTTTAACCACTCGTGGTAGCTAATGGTATCGGAGCTATCATTTTTTTGGGAACAATTATAAACAAGTCTATAATTAAAAGATTACTGTTATGCATTCTAAATATGATTGTTTTACAAATAGTACTCTTTATTTTTAATCAGTTCTTTCTGCAGCATGTCAACCATCCCTGCTTGATTTATAGTGTAGCAATAACGATGGACAATATCGTAGATGAATTGGAGAGTCATGAGAATGCCTTCTTGTTTAAATGCCATCCTATCATGTTCAACATGGATGGTTGAATTTCGGTAGAGAGTCAGATTTATGTCCTTGATTATGTAATTGATGTGATACTGGGGCAAACGAAGATGACTTTGACATGTATTTTGAATCATACAACCAAGAGGAACAATAGTGGCACTTTCAGCATTTTTCGGGAAATCACTATTCTCATCAAAATCAATCACCGTTTTAACTGTTGCAATGTAGTAGCCGCCATCTGATATATTTTTCTCGAGGAGAAAAAATAAAAAAATAAAATCGGCATAACCAGGATAAGACTTGTAACGATCAATGAAACCATCTTCGTTCAGTCTTAAAAACGTTTGAGAGCTTTGTTTATTTTTAATGTACGTTCTGAAAGCTATGAGTGTCATAGAGATGACACACGCCAAATGTAATAGCATAAGGAAGTAGTTCGGCAGAGCCATTGACAAATCGCAAGAGAACGACGCATCAAATCTATCCATTTGTCTAATAGGTATCAGTAGTAGTTACATACGTGAAAAACTAGTCATACTTGAGGGAGAGAATGCACAAAAATGATGTCTGCAGAAACTTTACCTTGGACACCCATAATCCCATAAATATGGACAGTAGTACACCAACAATCCAAGTTAGTAAAGTTTTGTAATCAAAGTATGTTCTTATGAAACTTCTATCTAAGAGCATGTGTTTAAGACGAAGTTGTAGAAACTAAATAAGCTATTCAAATGGAGGAAAATAGAGTCAATTACAATAATTTCATCTCGTTCTCTCTGAGAATACACAAAATGTGTGTAAAATTTATTCTTGTTGAGGCATATCTTTTCATCGAGAGAAGAAATTTCTTGGCACGTACTCATGAATGATAGAATTTTCCTTCGTACGCCGGGGATTTCTCTCCACATCGAGTGAGCAAAAAACAATACCGACACTGAAACCAATGAACAATATGGAAAGTAGATAAGCAAATAAATGTTAGTATAGAACTTGCACTTGGAGGACACGTAGGTGAGTTCTGCTGTGGCAAAGTTACTGGTGTCGTTGTAGGCAGGCACACACAACGCTTGAATACCTTCTAACCAAAATTGAACATACACAATTGCACTACTCAACGCCATCACGTACAAAAGAATATCAAATACCACTTCCCACGGAAATTTCAAATTTCTGTAGCCTTCGCTTTCTTTCTTCAGCACAGCTAGCATAGTCTGGAACACCATTTTTGCCAGTTGATCACACAAAAAACTTCACTCAATCTATTTCTTATCTTCTGACTTATGTATTCGTGAACGCTGATTATTTTTCAAATGAATTGATCGATTCAACCATTTGGCTATTGTACAGTGAATTTAGGCAAAATAAAGTGACAATTGAATGTCGTTTTAGTCGAGATTATCTATCAGTTAACTTTCAAAGCACTACGATATGTCCACATAAGTATACACGCACGTTATTGGCATGGTTGTGGTAACGAGTCAAATCTATTACCCCTTCAAGTCATTTGATAGATTGGTTTTAATCTTAATTCGCAGGATAGTAAGCCCTTTCGCGTTCTTTTATGGTTTACTAAAGACAACGCACAAAAATGAACATTTTGGTTGTCCTTTAATGACTCTTGTGTAATTTATTAGTTTATATGAATGGTAGTAAAATTTCACTGTTATGAAAAGTATTAATTTGGCATTTAGTTATGAAAACGTGCGCATTATTCTTTTTTATTTTAAATTGAATAATTTATTTAGTCCCACTTTATCAAATCCATTAATATTCTATTAAATACACCTAATTTCGGTCGTTATTATGATAAAGTTGCGAACAAATAAAACCATTATATTTAAGTTTTTCAAATAAAACTATTATACACGGAATAATCTGGTAGTTTTTTCTAAAATTGGCCAATTAAACAGGGAATAAATTCAAAACCTAAAAAGTGAATAACCACTACGATTGTCGACATTACTCCAACTATTCTCATTATTGTTGGGCGTATGCTTTTGTATTTGACGATTTTTAAATTGTAAATTTTTGTAATAATTGTAATTGCGTTCATATTATTTAAGGAGACTGCACTTAACTCTAAAATTTTCTGGAAAATGTTCAATAAATACTATAGTTACGAAATGCTAATAACCAGCATTTAACCACATCTTGAAAACAATCAATTTCAAAAAACAAAACTCGTAATTCACCAATATAATAAATGAACTTATTGCAAACAAAGAAACAACCCGACTGAGACATCTATATCACGCAAACAAAAATAACACAGTACAATTTGCTAATAAATAGTTATTATAAAAACACCATACATAATGTGTAGCATTGTACATAAACATAGTTATAAAACGCATAGCACTATGCCACGTTGGTAGCAACACTTGATATGCAGGTAACATGACGAATACCTACAACACTCTGTCGTCATCAACACTATTCCAGTCGAATGTCATGAAAACTGATGCACCTTTTTTGGGTCTCTTTTGATAAAATGTTCTTCTTTTCACGTTGTAACTATTGGTCAGGACTTTTAGTTTCTTTTTATATTTATAAAGTAGCTGTTTCACTTCACGCTTTTCGTTATCAGTGTAGTTATCGTAGATTTTATCGAAAATGGTGGTTAAACAACTGTTTTCAGCAGTTGAAGTCCTTTTCAACACAAAAAATAAGTGTTTCGCTCTACCAATATAAAAATGATGCATATCATTTATCGAAGAAACACTATCACTACTGGTGACATCAACAACGTAAGGATAAAAAGCTTCCACGACATCGGTTTCGCATTCATCCAGTGTGATTACAGTGAGCGACACGCGATAGACATTACAAAATGCAGCCACCACCACGTAATAAGAAAATTGAACCATTTGGTCAATTGAAGTGACAATTTTGAACCATTGTTTATGGGAAAAGGGTTCTTTTTTAAATTTTTTGATTCTCAAACAGTTGGTATACAACCTAAACAAGTGTGTTAGTAGTTCAACAAGTGCACCATCAACACATCATAAAACTTACAAAAAGTATTCTTTTCGTTTGGTGACCTCCTTGCCGAGTTTTTCTGTCAACTCCGAATAATCCTTTACCACATAGAATGGGTCGATTTCATGTTGAAACATCCTTAGACAGTAAATCAAACTCCAGTTATTGAAACGTGCTGTTGTGCATTCGTCGCTAACGACAACCACCTCATCCTGACCAGACGCTGTAAAAGAGTACGGTGACAGCATTTCCAAGTAGCAACTTTTCAAATCGGCAGCGCTAACAAACTTCAGAGACTCGTCTTCATCACTGTCGACATCGATCCTGGTGGAATCGGTGTCCGTGTCAGACTCACTGGAGTAACTGGTAACACTCGGTTGTCTTGGCAATTGGGGTGTGTAAATTTCAGAAAAGTGCACAAACTTGTCCTCCACTTGAGATTTCTCTTTCCAAAGCATTACTTTCATAAAGTTGCTAAGCAACAATCCACCGTCGTACACATTACTATGAATCAGCGCGAACAAAAACATGATATCCTTGAATCCAGGATAGGACTTGAACTCGGCGACCAACTCCTCGCAGTTTACCGTTTTTATCGGATACGGATTCAAGTAATGTTTCCATAGAGCATTCAATGTTATTACGAGTACAATCAAATACAACAATCCATGGAACAGCATGATGGCGTAGGTTGGCAGCGCAGAAGATACATCACAACTGAACTGGTTGTTGTATTTATTGTAGTAGCTCTTGTTGATTTCGCAGTAGAATGTAGATTGCAGAAATGTCAACCTGTTTATTATGACTGTGATCACAACCATAAATAGTGTGCACAACAGCGCAGTAAATGACGTCTTGAAACCATAGTACTTTGACAAACTACTCTTCTCAAGCAGCAAATGAAACATTTTAATTTGGATACGTTTGACCAGATTGCATTGCTCCTGGCTGAAACTAAAGCTTCGCAGTAGCCCGCGATTCATTTCGTCTCTCTCATAAAACACCTGATCCAACGACATCACTTCCAAGCACAACGTCCCAAATAAATTGATTTTGGACTGAATCCATGGAATTTCTTTCCAAAAGAAGTGAGCCATCATCAGCAACATCACCGAGGCAGCAGAGAAATAAGGAAAATAAATTAACAACGAGATTCTAAAGTGTAATTTGCAGCAGGAAGCCACAAACAGCATCTCAAATGTTTCCAGCGTATCTATCGGTCCGTAGGACGGAACACACCACACTTGGTTGCCTTCAAAAATGTAATTCAAATACAACAATGAACTGCACATCACCAACAATATCATAAACCCATCAACAATCCATTCCCATGGAAATTTCATTCCTTTGAATGAGCCATCTGCACTAGAGATGGACTTTAACATGGCCGCGAAAATCATGGCGTCGACTTATGTTTCAAATGGTCGTCAGTACTTTTTCTAAAATAGCGGTAATTAAGCGTTTCATGTGCGCTTACCTTTAAAATGACGTCTATAGCAAGAATAACAAGAGGGTGTTTCTTCGCTCAGTACATTAACAGTAACGCGTGTTGAATAGACTATCTCCTGGACGTTGTGTGTGTTGCGTCGACGTGAAATAAAGTTCCTGCCAATAAATATCGTTGACCTGGTTTCCTAGGCTGCGCGATTCATCCGAGAAGGGAGTATAAATCTGCAACAATTTTGGGATTTGAACGTTTAGCAACCCCTCGCCACGCATTACTAGGACATTAATTGGAGTAGTTGCAACTGCGACCATTTAATCTTACTCTCAATGCATCTGAATGAATTGAATAAGTTTTAAGGACTTAAATTCGTTTATTCGCGTGACCTACTGCGATAAAGTTTAACAACTGAAAAATACTAAAGGAACTATGGTTCAACTAAACTACAAAGCTATACAAATAGGTTCAAATAAGTGAAACGAGTGAGTCTATTTTTCTTCAGAATCGGGCTTGGAATTGGAGTTGTGAAAATCCAAAAAGGGGTCTTGTCGTCCAATAGTAACTTGAATGTGTCGCCTGATGTTGTGGATTGTTTGGGATCTGTTATAATTGGTGGTCAAGGAGAAATCATTGTCTGTGTAGGCACGAGGAATAAAAAAGCGTGAAGGGCCGTTAGTAGTAGCAGTAGGATTGTCATCGAATTGTTCAGCTTCACTCGACGACGAATAGGACGATTCAAACGTGCCCATTTGGTGGAACCTCGAGAGGGGTTGTGCAGAATTTAGACTGACAGGAGTAACTTCAAAACGACGGTTTTTAAGAGGTGTCATCATTTCGGGTTGTTCAGGTTTTTTGATGGCTCCAACAGCAACGTTTTGGTGTCTTTCGATGGTTCCAATGGCCAATTTTCTGAGAATTTTCCTTTCAGTTGGTTGCGACACGTATTTCAAGCGAGTTTCCAGGGCAGATTCAGTAGGTTCAGGAAAACTTTCTGTGACGTGGTAGTAGTGAGGTTCAAAGTAGGTCATGAAAAAAACGCCATCATTATTTGGCTGCAGTTCTGCGTTGTGTGGCGTGAAGTCGTCGATGATGAATTTTGAGAGGTTTCCGTGAGTTTTGCCTGCATGGATGAGTAGAATCTTGGAGTTGATAACATTGCAGATGGCAGCAACCGAAATCCAGTCACCCCACACACTGCGATCTCTAATTCGATCAATTGTCCGTTCCAACCTGTAAAACGGGTATTTGGTTGTGTTTTTGGTGTCCGAATCATTGGACGGATGTATCACGCCAATCGTATCAAGTATCAATCTACAAGTAAGTGTGGTCACTAAATCGGTATAACAGTCAACAATTAAATTCACTTGTAGTAAGAGCGATTGTCGATCAATTCGTTCACAATGAGTTCCCTGATGGATTGGTTGCAGATGCGAGCGTTGAAAACATTGCATTTTTTCACTATGTACTCCAAACAACTATAGAGATGACTTGGATTTTGTTGATTGGGTATTTCTCGTAGTCCCAGCTCATAAATCATGTAACGCACAACTAACACACCTTCATCAAACTTGTGTAGACGTGAGAGAAATCGTTCTTTCTTTTTGATCACGTCGGGATCTTCAACAAGGTTCACTTTAACTTCAGCTACTCCCATACCAAAATCGTACACATCCACGTTTTGACACTGCATCAGCACATACTTGACGGCATGGAAAGTGTACAGTCCATCGGGGAAATTGGTGCGTAACAACGACACACAAAACACAAAGTCGTGAATACCAGGCAGCCCTTTAAATCGATCGTAATTTTCATCGCTCGAAAAAACATCCAAGTTCTTTTTGAAAGAAACGCTAAAAAAGGTAGCGTACAGCGACAACCCAAATATAATCAGCAACGCAAACAAATGAAATATCATCACTCCAAAGATGTACACCGATGGAGATGCGTCACAACTGAACATTTGAGCAGCTTTGTCATACGTGGGATAGTCAATGGAACATGAGTAGTTGGTATTGCCAAAGTTGGACATCCATATCCACATAATAGTCAAAAATATGGATATGAAACATATTAAACTCAGCAATCGACACTTCTTCAAATACATTTTCATTATGTAACTCCTTTCGAGAAACATAAAAATAATTCGTTCGTGCAACATCTTGACTTTTTCTTTGTTTTGATATTCGTGGTCGAATGATGGCAGAACACGATTACTGGGAGAGTTTTTGTGGAAGGCGGGAGAAAGTGTCGCTATCTGGTTGAACAATGCACAAAATGTGCTCAACTTGGTCACCACCGACGGTATCTTACTCCACATAATGTGACCTATCAGCAGCACTCCAAAATTGATCAAGATGAAATACGGATAGAATATCAGTAGACGAGGCCCGAAAGTCATTTGGCACTTGGAATTGATGTAACGTGCCTCACTCAGACTATAACCGACGGTATCGTGGAAAGCAGGCACGCACACAAGCCCTCCAGCTTCGATGATGGTTTGAGACCATGCAATAAACCCAATGGTAAACAACGCAGCCAATGTTATCTCTATGAACAACTCGGTCCACGATCGAAATTTTTGCACGGCTGGGTGTACCGAAGTGTACTTTTGAAAATTTGATAGTGTATCCATTCAATTGGTTGTGCTTTTTAATTGATCTTCAAAATTTTACACATGTGCCAATGTCTAGCTGACAACCAGGCCAATTGAAGCTATACAACACACGTTAACACCACCAAACCATGCCCCAATCGTTAGTAGTTACTTTTAGTGGTGATCCAATGAGAAACTCCTTCTCACAGCCCAAGCAACTGAATTATTTCGACAAATCCAATTTTAATTCCAATGAATTAATGGCTTATTTATGGATTGATCACCAAATTATGCCATACAAAAGCCTACGGCATGCGCGAAATCGGCAAATCCGTAAGAGCGATTACTGCTCTGGAGATTTGTCAAATGATCCAGTGTGATACAATCAACTTGTACTAATCTAGGCCAAACACAATTGTTCAAATCCTACTCACGCAACTACTTTCGCCCACTCAACTAGCATATCTAGTTTGTGTATCCAGTGAAATCCAACTTAAGTTTTCATCGCAACTCCTTCTACATGTGTGTTATTTAGATGGTAAATTTAAAAAAGTATCTAATTAATATTCAAATGGAATTCTACAAGTTTTTTTGTCAATAGCATAATCTGTTCTTTGTGTACACTCTCTAATATCATCCATTGTGTGGAGCAACATAAGTTGTTGCACGAAATTCAACAACTGTTGGATGACTTTGGCGTGAAATAAGATTAGTAACGACTACCCAACTATGACTGAGAGAGAGAATGCTAATATTTTTGATAGGCAGTGGCTATTTTCTTGGATCAAATTAATCCTAAATTGTACGTATGTTTGCGCAACCGCCATTTTTAATCTCACACGCCTATTCCTAGAAAAGCTACAGAGTTTAAATGTACGTAAATAGAGGGCCTGTATATTATGCTCCATGAAAATAGCCACTTCATTGCTGCTATTCTACTGTATTATAGAAGAATAAATATTGGGAAAATCCGGTTGAACTTAATTTTGCTCTCGAGCTTTTTTAGCTTTAAATTTCTCATTTCAATGCCAAGAATACACAAAGTTTCCATAAAATATGTTCGTTCTTTTAGGCATCCCTTTAGAACCTGCTAGTAATGGCATATTACAAGTTTTCCCTAAAACGCCCAATTTTTGAATCAAGTGCGCACCTTTACTCAGTATACACATGTAACATTGGCTGGATTGCTTGAAACAATTCTTTGCTACCCATGTGATTGTATGCAGAAGTAATTTATTTACTTAAAGTGAGTAAATGATTTTCAAACAACGTTCGACAGGACTAGTGATTTGGTAGGTGAAAATAACTTTAAAATGTGGGAGTTATTCACTTTTCAGTAGACAACCTGATTTTTGTTTAAAATGGAATCATTAAAAGCCCACTTAATTCTAGTGTTTAATTTATTTCGCTTTAATCACTTAAGTTATACGTATGAAAAGTACAACTATGTGTGAATTCGAGTTCTAACTTGGGCTATTCAAACTCAAAAGAACGTTAACACGGTGGCGGCGCGTCGTTGGCACGCGTGTAACGAAAGAAACTCGATGAGTAGTAGATCAACTCTGACCTCTGCCACACGCAAATTCACATTGCAATTATGAACATGACTTTTAAAGTTGTATTCATAATTGCAGTGTGAGAGGTGCGATTGACTTACAGTTTAAAAAACTTAGCGCATTGAAAAATCGATGAGTTGCATTTGTTGTCTTGCAACTGCAAATAACTCTTATTCTCTGTGGTAGCGACGACAGTGCAAAGACAATCGGATTAGGGTTTGGCGCCATGGTGCGCAAGCATTGTTGTGAGGACAAACGGTACTGGCTGTAGTTGAGCGCAATGGTCAAAGGACTTTCTGACATGTCGAACTCGAAAGAGAACATATCCGCTGAACAACTGATCAAAGTATGCGTTGATTTACACCCACACAAACTAGAACCAATGAGTCGCTATCGTTTCTCGTAGAAATCGCTCCTCAATACCAAAGAACCTTCAGCAAAACACACCAATAGACAACCATTTAAAGCAGTGGAAAACAAATCCATCTCGACAACAATTGATGATATTCACCAAAATTTCTCAACCACCATGGATGAGGAGGATTCGTTGAACTTGAAATTAAGTGACGTCAATCACGACGACTCATTCGCCGCTGCTCCGGAAGTAGCAGTTGAAAATTACCCACTTGACGACTGGAGAAAATTAGCCGACGAGCGAGAATATGCTCTCAAAGAAGTTGCTCTTGAGAATGAACTGGTAAATTGCTCGAGCTCAAGTTGTTCACCAGCTAACGTCGTGTTGTTGAGTAGATGAATGAAACTATTTTTGAAATGGAAAAGGAAATTAAGCGGCTGAACCGCGCCATTATATCCTTGTTGCCGTACAAATATTCCTGGCAGGTAATGAACTATGAGCGCGATACACTTACCAGCACTCACTGATTTAGCGACTGGCCAAAGAGTACACCAGAGACGACGACGACGATGATGACAGTGAGAACGCTCTGTCGATGCACTTAGGACCTCAAATGAAGGCAAACTTGAAGGCGGAGCTCGAAATGTACGCTTTTGGTGACAAGCACTTTGTTACTGTGGATATTTAGGTTGGAACTGCAAAATCATTCTAATATCCATGATTTGTAATAGTTGTAGGTGTGGCCTATGATTTTTCGTAATTATTGCTTTGTTTGTGTTGTGCTTATTTGCTCTATAACTTGAGAAATCGTTTGTCTTTGCGTCGGTCTCATGCCTGCGTTCGTAATCGTCTCGACACTTTGAGAGGAAGGGTTTTTGATAAATCTTGGTCTGAATATTGCAATATGCAATGATATTTTTAATTACAGTAATACCTCAGTTAACGAACAAATTTTTTTAACAAATGGCGCTTGCGCGTTTTTTTTTTAAATTTCTTCAAAACCACTTGAACCAATAAAACAAGCTGAAGAAGTGAGAAAAAATGTGTCTATTTAGATACATCCGGTGATTAACTCACCTCAATTAACTTGCATATAATTGTCAGTCTAAACTCTGATGTTGCTCACGCATATTGTGAAAGCACGCCCCATTACATTGTTATTCGCCAACTCAACACGCAAAATCGACCGTCTGACAAAGATTGTGCAGTTTCAAAGAAACGAAATTCAACATCACTGCAAATGAAATATGAAATCATATCCGAACATGAAGCTGGGTCATCGATCAAAGCGCTCAATTCAAAATACTCGTTAACAAAATCGACGATTTCTACAATAATAAAAAATAAACAAAAGTTTCTAAAAGAAATTAAAGAGACACGCCCACTAAAATCTATGAGAGTCAGAAACAATGAGGGTGTGAGACAATTCAATCAGCAACACATAGATAGAACTTTTTTGTGTGTTATAAATGACATGTTTTTTATTTATATCATTTCGTCTATATTTTCTGGGATATATTAAATCTTTTCTAATGTTCATATGTTATTTATCCCTTATTTAATTGTCATCAGAGGAACCATAACCTCAATTTTTGCATTGCATCAATGGATGTTTGTCTCCCGCTTAACGAACAAACTCTCGGAACCAATTAGTTCGTTAAGTGAGTTATTACTGTACAGAGCAACTGAACTACTGATAAGCCAATCACGTGCTGTCGAGTTGATGCAAGAGTGGGTACGTTTAAAAATCAGTCTAGACATCGAAGGTGTCACAAGAAAGTATTTGCACCTGGTAGAAAAGCAGGTGTACGATTGTGGGACAATCAAACAACTCAAAGATAGTATATGCAGGAAGATACTGAAAAAACGCCAACTACGGCGCCTATCCAAAGTTTCCTTCGTTATCGATAACTGCCAACTGTCCAGCAAAGAACTAATGTGCATTATACAGCCAGATGAGTGTGTCAAGTAGTTGTGAGCTTTTGGTGCGATTTTAATGGCGTTTTAGTGTTAAAGTTATTTTGACGCCCAAGTCCGAAGTTTCTGCCAACAGCGTTGTTTCCTTTGAAGATTCCGTACTTTCCATTGTTGATAATGAGTATGTGGTTGTTGTGTTGTGTGTTGTAAGGTTGTGTAGTGAAACAGACGAGATGTACGTTAAAAAAAGAGCCAAGGATAAACTTGAGATGTTGGTCAATTCAAATCCGTTCGGTGATGTGCATAAAGCCTTCGCTGCCGGTGCCAGTGATAATGTACACGGCAATTCTTGTTCAACGATGCTGGCAGTGAGTAGTGAAACGGCTGTACCATTGAATGCTCCCAATAAAGCTGCGGATGTCGATTATTTAAGTAACTCTATGAATACACGGTTGGCCTCTCCTATTAGTGTGCCCCAAAGAAAGTATAAGGTGACTAAAAAGGTCTTCCAAAGTATGGTCAGAAGTGTGGGTACACTTTTGGGCAGTTTGTCCACCAAAAACGGCGAAACGCCGCCAACTCCCTACAAACCACCTAAAAAAACACCCAACCCAAACCATATCAAATTCGACTCTTCTGATAACGACGCCGATGACCTCAATGAAAGAACTACGCAAATTGAGTCGTTGAAAAACAACACAAGTCATAGTCACTACCCTTGGTTGACAGAGTTACCAAAAGAAGGCGATCGAATTGCCTTTAGAATGAGAGAACTGTCTGCCATCACTTACTGTCCGGAAATTTCTCCTTATTTAGTATGTTACATGGTGGTGGCGGAATCGATCTAATGGATTAATTACTCTTAAGGAAGGCATAGTCATGAAAGTGGATGTAAACAAAGACATTTTATACATTGATCTTGATGACCAATTCATATGGGCCGAAAATGATGGTATTTGATTCAGTTATACGAACAGTAGTCATCGAAGTTTTTGTGTTTAGGAATGTCTCGCACTTTCAATATTTATTACGACCAAGAAGATGAAAACGACCCTGAAATCGAATTTCACCCAACCAGACAAATACGCAACAAACATGTAAGTTGTAAATTTTAGGTGTACTCAATAACAAACTGTAGATGACAATTGTGTGGAATAACATGATAGAACCCAAACTCATGAGTCCGCTCAAGGAGCTTTAGTGTTCAATGTAGAATATATTAATATGCTGCTAGCTAGTGTTTTATGGCTCTTAACACGCAATATGCCCAGCGCAACTAACACAACTTTACATGAATTATCACTCAGAAATAAAGGTGGGTAGAGGAAGCGCTTCGATATGTATCGACGCTAGCGATTGGTGGTGATACGTCTAACAAGTTCATCTTTTATGAGAGTGGTCTCAAGCCCAAGTCTGTCTAGGACACTTCTGTTTTCGTTGATACGTCTCAGCATGTACGGCATCACGTAGTCGATCGGTCCATAAGGTAGGTACTTATAGACGTGCACTTTATTTTCGGCTAAAGTTTAATTGAATGCAGCCACCCAACAACACTCATTGCTCACATAAAATATTCGAGATGAACGAGCACATGCCGTACAACTGAGCAAACATTATTCGGTCGTCATTCATTTGAATATTTTTCGTGTCCATTCTAGGTGTGGTTAGTGTGTGAAACAACTACAACAATTATACAAGTCGATCGTGTATTTTATGCTGTGCAAATTGTGCGTGGCAATTACTCCTGCACCAACCTTGTTGTGGATGCTGTCAACCATGGCTACCAAGCAGCGCAAAAAGCTCAAGTTGGTGTCATTGTAGCTATCACAAACGGGACTTTCGGTGCCGAAGTAGTTGGCCAACTCTCTTTCCTTCTCGAGGTAGGCTCCGCGCACCAATTTGGCGCCAAGGATGAACGGCGTTTTTGAGTTGGCGGCAAAATTAAGGTCGTCCAAGTACTTGCGTAGAGTTTCCTAGTGTCAAGTAGTCCCTTTTCGCGGTGACATTAAGAACTACCTTCAGGTACGCTTGGTAGGTGTTGTACACTACACATTGTTGAGTGTTGAATGACTGGATCAATTCCATGGTGATGGTATGAATGGCATCTTGGTAGTAGGTTTGTTCGGCATCGATGAGAACACGTACTTTATTCTTTTTTGCATATCCGCATATAAAATTGAGACGAGCTCGAACAAGGTTCAACTCGTGCACGAGTCGAGCGTCTAATGTTTTCAAATCCAACCCCAATGGTTTGAGATCTTTTTTGGGGTTCAGAAATTCCATCCATTGATAATAATCCAACTTGCTTCTGCTAAATTGCGTTGTTAAACACGCCCACACACGACACAGTGAGTTACTTTTGAGTATTGGCCTTCGTGAAATGTTTTTGAAGGGTTTCATTGTCACAATTCAGTGAGTTATTCTTTAAAAGGTGTCAGTTTAACTAAGGAAATGCAATGATACATTTGACAATTTGGTAAGCGCTTTGGTGAAGGCTTCAAAATCCATCAATTCTTCATCGTCTGTAAATTGATTAAAAACACTTTGAAGATTGTTGATATGACTATTGATCCTGTTCTGCACAGCAGTTAAATGTACACATAGATGGGTTAAATACCAAGTGGTTAGGTTCACAGATGGACGACACTTTGATGGCAACAATCCCTGCCATACTTTGTTGTTGAGCTATAATTAATAGTGAATAGTTTATTAGTGTTGATCGAGCAAGCAAATAACCCACCAGCAATGTCAATAGACTTGAGGAATGAATCAATATGGTTTTTGTATTTGTCGCTGTTGACATCGAATGAACTCATACTTTCGCCACACAGTTGCTGAGTGTGCACCACTTGGCCATCTTTTATAATGCCTATTTATGTGATTGGTTGAGTAGTGAGTCGAAAGATGAAGATTTGTTTCAAGTAATAAATTTACTTATGGTTCTTTTCTCAGAGTCTATGCTAAATGGTTCTCATTAGTATTATTATTATTATTAATTACTGCATCAACACACTAGGAACCATTTAAAAACATAACCAATTACCTGAAAGTGTCTCCAACAACTTTGTCATTAATGTCCGCCTCAACTGCGTAGTCAATGATGCTTCCAATATTTTTAGTTTGTAGAAAATCAATCAGCAGCTTTACGTCAGATTCATTCTCGCCTCCCAAAAACTGCCGATAAATAGTTCTTCTCACAATAGCATTGGAAACACTGTTTCCTAGCACACTTTTTGAAAGGTTGAATAACTAAAAACACCAATAGTAATAACACACAGTGTAGACACATTGTACCTTGTTGCTATTCTCAACAATGCAATTAATCCTTGAAACTCCGAGAACTGCGAATGAACGAACAAGATCTTCAGTGGATTCGTTCATTAGAGATTTGTTCAGATTTTCGGGCGAGAACAAAACATCTCCTTTGCTGGCTTTTTGGTCGTTCTTTGTTACCGAGCTCTCCAGCGTGATGTAGCCATATTTTTTTGTCAAATCACTGTCGTATTTGTAGGCGCCATTTATGTACTCAATACGCATAGGATTGCTTATACTGCTCATGGAAACACGAAAGGCATTCAACGGTTGACATTGATGGCGAACAAACTTCCACATGTGTCCAAGTGAACTTGTGAGAAACTAACCTAAAACAAAGCCTTGTAAAGTCGACTTAACGGATTTGCTTGTTGTTATTATACTACATCAAATAACATCAATATTAATCCCTATTTCAACATTACTCCCTTGCTAACTCGATGAAAACTGCAAATTTGATGCTAGGTTTGCACTTAATTGAATCTCAATTTTTAAGGAGTATTTAATTTGGGCCAAATAAATTAACCAATAAGTATTGTTCGTGTTGGGTATGCTATGTGAATTAATTATCACAAATCTCATTTAAAATCATTCACACGCCTTGTCAAGTTGTTCTCGCTTGAATGTCCAAAAATTTGCGCATTTACATAAAATACATTCAACACCGAATTTAGGTTCTGTCGACTGCCACTCAATACTGTCTTAATCAGTTATAATTTGAATGTTAGAAGAATATTATTGTGGTTGTTATTGATCAATGATGAATTAATCGTGCGCCTAATTCAACGTTTTAACATCAAAGATCTAGTACATTGATATTAGGTGATATTTCTAAAGAATTTATCGACCAAAATATATAAATCGCGAGTGTAGTTGTATAGGCAAAATGAAGAAATAATGAAACGAGTGCGCTCGGCAATTTCGCAGTGTATCACTACAATAACAATTGTTTTCAAATATCCAACTTACTGGAGGAGTATTCACCTTTTCATTCAACTTTTTCAACGGCATTTAATACCATATGTTATTGGTTTTCTATTCATACGAGTAAATCAATAACACGACATTGTTCTATTGCCAGTATTCACAACTAGGTGTGTATTGTCGCAAACGTTTCAAATATGACACGTGTGTTTCACGTTCCTTTTTAATGTTACATGAGTGTTAAAACCTTTGTACGGAATAATTAATCAATTTTTAGAGTCTCAAATTAGGACGACAATAATGACCTAATTTCGAGCTTAGTTGTGTTGTACACCGAGACTCAATATTATTGATGGGTTCAACTAAGCTCAGAATCTTTACTTGAACGTCCCCACGCGTTAATCCTTCTTTCATAGGACCAACATTATTGGCGCCACCTTTAGGCCCATATTTCTAACTAGCGCGAAATCACCGGCGTTGCCCAGTTACAATTAAATTAATTGTTCAATTGGTTGATTTTAAAAAATGAAAACAGAAACCTATTCAAACGCACTTAAATATATTCAAAACGTTTCAAAACTTCAGCTATTAAAACCTGAAAAACATATAATACACAACGAACAATTCATTAAAAACAGTTTTAATATAGAAATTAAGTTAAAACACATAATTCAGTTGAAAAATAATGGAATTTTGGGGAAAGAATCATATGAAAAATAAGGTTAATCTCCATTTTAATCCAAATAACGATTATAAATGCGCCATATCTCTAAAACTAAAAGTGCTGTAAAATTTCTAAGTAGCCCATTAAGTGCGTTGTTAAGAGTTCTATTTACGTTTATAATTTACACACACTAACAACGCTTAAATAATGAGAACAGGATTTGCACATGCGTACACTACTCTTTTATACATATAGTAGATCAGCATCAAATGTTTTCAACCATTTAATTTCAATTCGCGGCAAAGTGGCTTGAGTTATCGACTTTGGCGCTTTGGTTCACTCTAGACGAGAAGCCATTTGGCCATTAGACCTCATGGTGGTTTCTTGGTCATTGGCCAAAGTGTGCGCACTCTGTTTAACTACATTAGTAACACGCAGTCGAAAGTCTGCTATTCGAAACGTTGCACATGCGTGCATGCTAAATTATGGCAAGTTCATTCAAGCACCGACCTCGAAAATTCGCTGAGCGCGGCACGAAGAACAAAAATCCGGTGGTCGAAGAAAAGATCCTAAGAACGCTCTCCAACAAGTGTTACGGCCGACTCCAGAAACCTGAGCGTACCGAACTGTCGTTGTTGATAAGCAAATTTTTTGACGTGCGGAGCGAAGAACTGACCGACGACGAAATCCAATACATGATTTTGTGTGCCAATAGTTTTGATTTTCTGAGCCGTTTGGAAACAGCAAAGGTCAAGTGTCTCAACAACTTTGGACACATCAAAGATACCTTTACCACCACCAACCAACTGCTACCTCTTTCACTAACTCAACGTGGTACATATTCGTTTGATCGTGCGACAATGATAGAGAAACTGAGAGGCCATTTCGATAGTCAGCCCAATTTCAATGTCAAGCCAAAAACCAAGCTCGTCAACAACATCCGAACAGTTCGATTGCCAACAAGAGTGTCAGTAAAGCAGTTACTATCCAAGATGCGTCGTGCTGCCAATAAAGCTGATAAAAAACCAACCAGACAAAGCTTCGTCAATGTCATGCCTAGCAACGATTCTCAAGACGATTTTCAAAATGTGGTATTGTATCTGCCGTACATCGTGCTGTCGTCATTCTGCATCATAAACAGGTTCTATTTGCGAACCACGCTCCAATACAATGACATCTATGCAACATAGTGAATGCACTCTCAATAAGGAAGCTACAGAGATTCTCAAATATAAACCTACAGACTGTGTGATTTCATTGGAGTTGGTTCTCAAAGCGATCCCACCTGTCATTGGTATATGAACACACATTCAATCTTCATTTTCTGTTGATAATATGCAGATAAACTACCATATGAACGACAATTTCCTGCACTGAGTGAAGTGAATAGAATGCAATCCTCCTATGAACACCCATGTCCTTCAGTGTTGCCGTACTTTGTGGTATGTGTGTGTGTGTTCGAACGCCATTTAAAAATGTGTACAGACTAGTTTGATCAATCAAAAAAGCTACAAACAAGACAAATCCATCAGTAACAATCGGTTTTCGTTATTATATCCATGGATAACTATTACCCACTCTCGACTTAAGAGGTATGTATATGGTGCACGTTGTTCCTTGTTGATGCTCACTACTAGACTCGAAAATATACTCATTTGTTTCACCAATAAAGTATTCGATGAATGCATGTGTACAATCTCATGCAGGATTAGTTAAATTTGGATGTCAATATATTGGCGCATGCAGTGCTCTACTTGGAAAAATTAACCTATTTGGTAGGATAGGCGAATCATGTGATTTGCTGGATATTGATGTGTGCGATTTTAGACTTTTGTAAATAAATCCAATTCGACTACTGTGGCTGGTATACTAATCTTTGCATGTGTGTGTGTGTGTGAAGTCATTTGATAGCTTGTTGTATCCTCGTTGCATTAAAACTCCACAGAGACTTACCTCAACACAAGCTCCCCAATTTCACTCAGGTATCGCTCTCTAGTGTTTTGACGTGTACTACTACGTGACATGTGAAGAAAATAGTCGAAGAGTTGGATGTCGACCTTGACGACGTGTTGCCACTGGAAATGCCCATTCTTATTGCCTTGGGGTTTAATTTGTTCCCGCTGTGGGATGATTTACAGCATTTCTATTTCAATCTCTCGGAATACATCAACGTTAATCCTTAGATTTTGTGTTTTAGCCTTTTCTACGCCAACAATCTCACTTTTATCTAATCAGTAGTTCAACCATTTTTGCGCAATTCCTGTATCTTCTTTTCAATGAAATCTACGGTTTTATTTTTAAATTTCTCAACACTTCATGTGCGTTTTTATCGTTTGTTTCATTATTCGTGATATCGCAACTGTAAACCGTTTATTAAATCGCATGTGTGCACAATACCCATTTGGCCTGACCTAAAAACCCTAATTCATCCTGAGGATATCTCGTAAGTAACTTTGTTAGGACAAACGCAATGGGCGGGAAAACAAACATTAAAATCACAACATACTGCGCGCGTTTGATAATCGGTTTAAAAGAGACCAATGGATGACGTGGACCAAGGTTTGCTTGACATCTTGAGGGATAGTTTACCAACGTTTGGAGTGAGCGATTTTTTTCGCCACCGAAGCATGGTTCGCTTCGTGGCATCTAAGCTGCCATTCAGCCCAATTATCCGTCCATTCTCGCAGGTAAATCACAGCTGCAAATAAGTTGTACAGTTCCATGTGTAACATTTGTCGTCCAGATCGACCATGGAATAGTCATCCATGACGTTAATTTTGTTAAATTCAGTCAAAGCGTCGAACAAAGCGACGAATTCGACCTCAACATCTCTAAGAACGACCGCAATCCAAAGGACTGCGAGTTGGAGAGTGACTGGGGTTCAACGCAACTGTTCGATGTAGCATCTCTTAAACTGCCCCAATCAAAGCATATTCTAAGTCGTACGTCGTTGTGCTGCGTTGCAGATGACGACATCGAGAGTGCGTTCTTCTCGAGAGACGTGCACGACTGCTACCAACAAAGCGTGTACTCTCAGAGTGCTGATGAGCGAATTGATTTGTTGGAAACTGAATTGAATCTGCTGCGGACTCAATTGGATTGTTTGGCGTCAAATCGTATTTTTTGATTATTGCGCGTATTGCTGCTTGTGGTTTTTCTTGTTATCGTACACATAATTTTTACAAACAATCACTTGGGTGCATTGTTAGCATGAAATATTCTCTCTATCTATAGAACCAGAAATCCAAAAATCAACGCAAGACGCTTGTGCTGAACATATGGAGGCCGAGCAACCTCCTCCACCCACCCTACCCCCACCTCAGTCTACTCAAAACTATCCAGATGAAAGTTATACGTCGACGTTGATGTCATTTTAAAAAATCTATCTAGCTCATGATTTTTTGGATGAAATTCAAACGGTCAAACTGAAGCATGTAGAAACGTACGAGTTTATTGCCTCGTTTGGCTATTTAAATGCGATTATTGCACAGATATAACGGCATGTCAGCAGGCATTAAAACGCCTGTCGACTCCGGCTCTGATAAAGATATTGGCGAATTTCTAACCGAATCGCTTCAACAGAAATTTAACACACTGGCATTATTAAACAACTCAGGTAGCGATCCATGACTGCTTTCAGTTAGGTTTATTTGGTTTTACATTTTTCAATCAATTAGAGTTACAAAGCGATTCTATGTTCTCATCGGTGGAACCATCGTTCAACGTAAACCGCTTTGGATGTTGTAGTTGAGTGACATTTCTCATTTAGGATTCGCCAATCAAAGGTCCCACAACTGAACTCTAACATTGTTTATATTCATTTATTCTCTTTTATAATGTGGTTGGCATTGTTTCTTTTTCAGTTATTTTATCCAGCTATTCTAAATGGTTAAAATAAGGTTGTCTCATCTTCTAGTGCAACGCTTCCCTACAGGGGTGTTCGCACCCTTAAGGGGTCTGAGAATCATACAACCAACTAGAACAATCTCTTTACTACATTTGTATTTAATAGTGATATAAATAATTTTTGCGTCTCTTTGTTGTATGAACTCGTTTTGTTTCTTCGTAGTTATTTTACAAACAAACAAATTGAACGAAAGGATCAACTAATTGCAACAGATTGATGATTTTTCAGTCGTCATTTTACTAAGATCGTAGGAATGAAAATTTTAATTAGGTTCGGATAGAAACAAAAACTCGTTGTTTTATTACTAGCTTATTCCGGCAAAAATTACTATTCGGTTTTAAATTATGTCATCACAGTACAATTATCCATTGAATTTATTGCATAGAATTAATTAGAGGAGAAATCATTCAAACAGCTGTGATATAATTGTTACCTAAGAGCAAATTTGCCGATAACACAATACCAAGCTTTTGATTTTGTTGTTTATCTTGATATAATTCAAATAAATAAAAGATGTTTTAAGGAGTGTTTCATCGTTTGATACCCAAAATTAAGTAATATCATTATTTTTAGCTCAATGATGTGTAAATTATTGCAGAAATACATACTTTCTTTAGTATCTAATAATAATACCTACAAAATATTTATAAACTAAAACAAAATGTCTAGAGTATATTTGTTGCTCAGTTCGACTTAAGTAATTAATTTATATCTATCTACTATATATATAAAAGAGTAGTGTCCGTATGTCTGTCACTTTGTGTGTGTGTGTGTGTGTGTGTGTGGCCACAAGTACGCATGTGCGAGAAAATTTATTTCCTTATATAGAAGAGTTAACGAACATTT